>JAUJYZ010000104.1:0-288858 GCA_033675265.1 Actinostola sp. cb2023
AACCTCTGCACCAGGTAGTTTAAGCATGAAATCTATCATCCCTCAAAACTTCACCAGGTTAGGTACAGCATGAAACTCTATCATGAACTCTATCACCCTCAACCCTTCACAGGTAAGTACAGCATGAACTCTATCATGAAACTCTATCATCCCTCAACCCCGTCCACCAGGTAGGTACAGCAGAACTTTCATCATCAACCCTTCACCAGGTAGGAACAGCATGAACTCTATCAGAACGTATCATTCATAAACCCTTCACCAAGGTAGGTACAGGAAGAAACTCTCTCATCACTAACCCTTCACCAGGTAGGCACAGAATGAAACTCTATCATGAAATCTATCATCCCTCAACCCTTCACCAGGTAGGTACAGCATGAACTCTATCATCACTCAACCCTTTCACCAGGTAGGCAACAACATGAACTTCTATCATTCTCAGCCCTTCACCAGTACAGGTAACTCTCAAAAAGTAACTACCAGGTCTCGTATCAGTTCCGCGATCCGAGTTTATGGTATCGCGAGAAAGTTATCGTATCGCCGAGAAACGTTATCTATCTCGCGATACGATATAAACTCGCCTGCGATACGATAAACTCGTCATCGCAATGATAATCTGCCAGTACCTTGTTTGCAAGGTCTCTTTGTTTTCTACAAGCAGTATCTCAATGTCAAATCGAGGAAGTGCTATTTAACTTTTGGTATTTAATTATAAACAGGCAACGCTCAGTGTTTGTTTTACGCACGAAACCGTTAACATACATGTATTACAGTACGCTCAAATGTTTCCTGTCACTTATTTACTGTAGTATAAACCATCAAGCGTAATGTTCTTTGGCACAGTATTGAATTAATTAGAAGAAATCAAACCTTTTTGTATTTAAAGATACATGAAGCTTTTACATGTAAAGGCGAAAGTTTAAATGAACTCTTGAAATCACTATCCAAGCAATCTACGATCTGATTCAAACAAAAACGTCTTTGTGTTCCTGATATTACCACCAATATCAGTGATAAAATCGCGTTCATTAGCGGGCACGGTGAGATGTTCTGTTTGAGACACTTGATTGACACATGATGTGTGAGCACATGAAAATCCGTGTTCTTTTGAAGGAAACTTTAGCAAAATTTCCAGCTTGTATTCATAATGTGAGTATTTCTGTTGTTAGATGTGAAGTTTATGGCTTCATATTTCTGCGATTCGACTTTGGCTTGATGATTCAAAGATAAAAACTATAAGAATAAGTGTCTTGACTTAATCTTGAATTGAGACGTCTTTAGGGGCTGTGCATGCGTTCCGCGCTAGGAACGGAATTCTGATGCTTGAAACTATAGAACGAGAGGGAGTAAAGGTGCGCACCGGCGGCGCTCAGATTGTCAGTGAATTACTGTTACGATGTTTACCACACGTTTACCACCACCAGTTGACGCTTATTAAAGCGTCTAGGTTAATTTCGAAAATCATTTTCCATGAAAGTCATGGAATTATTGCTTACAATATCCAAAAAATGTTCAGAAGAAGAGTATAATATCAAGGCTAAATTTGTAAACTGACTAGTACGTAGCTGTAAACCAAATGTGTACACTTTTGCAGAGTAATTTTAATTAAAAAGGCCATACATAGATTTCTAGGTAAAGTCAGAGGGAGGAGAGGTCACGGCTCGGTCTAGGTTCCGGTTGGTATTTGAAGACTTAATCTGTGTTTGTTAGGCTATATTTCTTAATTTTAGGTCATGGATTTATGGGCAAGGTCATCGAAAAGCCATGGAAAAAGTCATGACTTTTATTGTGGACCATCCGTTGTGAACCTTGGTTAAAAACTTTATCATTGCTGCTTTTCGTCCCATTAGGTCTTCAATCATCAATAGATAGATAGATATTAGTTATAGGTCACGTCATATGATTTAGAGGAGATTTTTTACGAACGAGCGTATGAGCGCCAAAAAACCAATAGCATTGGAGAATATCAGTTTTGTACAAGGCTAAAACCTGCTTTAGCAAAGAGTTCAAGTATTTGTGAGGTTTGACGGTAACAGTGACAAAATTAGAGTGTACTCCAAGAAAGTGAAAATTTGATTTGAAAAACGTCCACCTGGGTTAGATCTGTATATTTTACTATTATTGCTGATGTTACCCTGAATTACGCTCAAATTGAAACAAAAAAAGCAGAAAATGGCCTTTGTACAACGCTTTTAAACCAGCTTTAAACACAGACAATTACTTGTTTTTAATTAGCTTTGCTTCGTTAAAAATAAAACGAGAGTGTTTTAAAAATCCCAAAGCGAAATCGAAAGTCAAAAATGTTCAAAGCGCTCTTTTGGCGCTCTCACGGATATTACGCGATGTTCAAATAAATATTCCTCTAATATAATTATACATAATTCAATGTGATTTATTGCGCTTCTCCTTTGTAGAACACATTGGAATTTACTTCTTTTGTATGCAAAAAACTACAGGTACAAGGACAGTACTAAGTACTTACCAACCATGTTTAATACATCTGTTAATATATTCATGATTAATGTCTATGACATGCTACAGGGTTACATGTTTAATACCAGTAAGTATAATATGTCATATGTTTCCTTGAAGGAAAAAAAACACAAAAGTAAATATATGCAAACAATAATGAGCAAAAATAACAAACAATAATAGTTGAGAACATTTTAGCTTTATATCTAATATTTGTGCATTTATATTTAGTATTATGACTTGGCAGCTGATGTTCTTGGAGAGAATGCTCAAACTTACTTATAAATATCTACAAACTGTCAAGCTATTAAAGAAAAACATCATTTATTTTAATTCACCATCATAATCACAGCCATCATCATCACCACTACCATGCATCGTATCATCACACTCACCACTCACCACTACCATGCATCGTTATCACACCACTACCTTGCTCGTTCATCACCACTACCACCATGTATCGGTTTCATGCACTCACCATACATCGTTATCATCACGCACTACCATGTATCACCCCCCCCCCCCCCCCCCCCCCCCCCCCCCCCCCCCCCCCCCCCCCCCCCCCCCCGTTATCATCATCATCACCACTACCATGCATCATTTTATGCATCACCACTACCATGCATCGTTATCATCACCAATACCCATGCATCATTATCACCACCATTAACCTGCATCGTTATCATCACCACTACCATGCATCATTATCATCACCACTACATTCGTTATCATCACCACTACCATGCACGTTATCACCACTACCATGCATCGTTATCATCACCACTACCATACATCGTTCATCACCACTACCATGCATACCGCATCATTATCATCACCTAACACTAACTGCATCATTATCAACACACTACCATTGCATTGCATCACCACTACCGCATCATTATTATCACCACTACCTTGCATCGTTATCATCACCACATCACCATGCAATCGTTATCACCACTACCATGCATCGTAGTTATCACCACTACCATGTACATGTAATCGTTATCCCACTCAACCAATACATGCATCATTATCATCACCACTACCATAACATCGTATCATCACCACCACTACATGCATCGTTATCATCACCACTACCATGGCATCATTATCATCACGTACTGTATCATGATTTTCTATTTTCTCTGAATTTTTTAACATGGTAAGAAACGCGATTCATGCTCAATTCTTAGGGTATATGGACAGTGTTCCGATGGGACTGTACTAATGTCATGTAACAGTACTCTAACGATTGTCTGGATAGACAAAATAAACAAAAGTGTTTTTGTAGCTATCATCTTTTCTAAAGGACAGGAACTGAGTATATTTGCAAATAGATTGAACTTGCCTTCTTCTCTGTCAATGTCTATGCTGTAGTAGTAATTAAAGCATAGCCAGCGCCCTTAGGCGATGTTGGACCATAGAGGGTTCCCTCATATATGTGCTAATCTCTACTAAGAACACTAACACTTCTTTCACACTCACAAGATGTAGAAGAGATTGTGGCAAAATGTTAAGAAGGACGTAGGACGATCGTCGAAAAAAAAAAAATTGTCGTCGCAATTGAGCGTGTTGTGGAGACATTCTTCTCAAAGCATTTTCTTCATACTTCGGAAATTGTCTGCTGATTTAGATTTCATTTTCCACCTTTGTGACTTCGGGGATTGCGACTAATTCAGGAGCATGCAGAATCTCCTTGTTACACCTCAACCACATTGTTATTATAATTATACATTTGGTCGTTGTGTACAGTAAATAAATAATAACATTGTAATGGTTTCTCTTTAGTATATGTATGATTATACTTTGGTCGTTGTGTAACAGTAAATAAATAACATTGTAATGTGTTTCTCTTAGTTAAGGTATTATTAGTACACGTCGTTGTTGTACAGTAAATAAAAATAACATTGTAAGTTTTCTCTTAGTATATGTATGATTATACATTTTGGTCGTTATGTGGTAACAGTAATAAATAACATTGTAATGTGTTGTTCTCTTTAGTATATGTATTATTATAACACGTCGTTGTTGGTACAGTAAAATAAATAACATTGTAATGTGGTTCTCTTCGAGTATATGTATTTATTATACACGTCGTTGTGTACAGTAAATAAAATAAATTGTAAATGTGTTCTCTTTAGATATATGATATTATTTACAACGTCCGTTGTTGTGTACAGTAAATAAATAACATTGTAAATGTGTTTCCCCATCTTTAGTATATGTAATTATTATACACGTCGTTGTGTACAGTAAATACAATAACATTGTAATGTAGTTCTCTTTATTATTGTATTATTATACCACGTCGTTTGTGTACAGATAGTAAAATAAATAACATTGGTAATCTTTGTGTCTCTTTAGTATATGTTATTATTATACACTTCGTTGTGTACTAGTAAAATAAATAACATTGTAATGTGTTCTCTTTAGTATATGTACGATTTTCTTGATGCTACAATTACACACCACAACATCCCAGAAGAAGTAATAACCTAGTGTATTACCTACTTCATGTTTAGTTTAATGTATGTTTGAATGGGAAATCATATGGTTTCAAGCCTTTAGTGCAATTAGTGAGCTCTTTGAAAACCCACAAGTTCAAAATATATTCAAAATTGCATGAGGAAAACCATTAATAATTATTATGATTTTTCTTTGAATAAGTATATCTTATTATAATTATATTATACAGTCATTCTCAACAATTCTGGCCCATTACGATATAATAATATATCGGGTGCATTATAGGTAATTACATGTAAATAATCGAAAATTCCCTTTTAAAGCGGGTTACGCGCATCAAAGTTTGGTAGAAATAATTTAGTATAATGTTTATTTTAGTCCTTATGCTTGTTGTTTGTAAAGTTTTGCTTCATTTAATCAGTTAGGAAACTCAAAAATAGGTATTATTTATTACACATAATTGCACCAGATTACTTAATATTTTGTGGCGGCCAGAATTTTTTGCAAATGACTGTATTATATTATATTATATATTACTTTATACATGAACAAACATTTAGCCAAAAAATTTATGGAGGTATTTCACTGAACAAAGACCCAATATTCCAATGAAAAGTAGCCTACAGACGAAAGGCGTTCTTCACTAGGGGTGCAGTGGCATGTTTCTTCCATTGGGCCAATCAGAATAAAATAATTTTTTTTTTCATGTATTTTGTTTGGTCTCTCTATACAACCCTTGGTGAGTAATGAACAGCGATGATATATGTGATGTTACCGTTATGCTAACAGCCTAACAGAAAATTTTGATTGATTAGGGCTACCAAACGAAACAGAAACCTTAAGGAATGTTGACAAAACAAGTTATGGTTTATTCATGTACATTTGAGTGTAGCATTTCGTACCTCATACAATAATTTAGTTAATGTTTTATGTTGGGTCTACTATTACTACCATTTATAACAGTTGCAGAGTAATACACATAAAAGGTAATGTTTAGTTGGGTCTACTACTATTCTACCAGTATAAACAGTTGCAGAGCAATACACATAATAGGTAATGTTAGTTTTGGGTCTACTATTACTACCAGTATACAGTGGCAGGGCAATACACATATATAGGTAATGTTAGTTGGGGTCTACTATTACTACCATTTATAACAGTGCAGGGTCAATACACATCATAGGTAATGTTAGTTTGGTCTACTATTAATACCAGTATAAACAGTGGCAGAGTAATAATACACATAATAGGTAATGTTTAGTTGGGTCCTACTATTACTACCAGTATAACCTTGCAGAGTATTATACACATTAATAGGTAATGTTAGTTTGGGTCCTCTATTACTACCAGTATAACCGCGACGTGCAGAGTACTATAATACACATAATAGGTAATGGTGCAGTTGGGTCTTACTATTACTACCATTATAACAGTGACAGGGCAATCAACATAAATAGGTAATGTTAGTTGGGTCTACTATTTACTACCCAGGTATAACCGTGCACGAGTCAGAGTAATACACCTATATAGGTAATGTTAGTTTGGGTCTTACTATTACTACCAGGATAACAGTGCAGAGTAATATACACATAATAGGTAAATGTTAGTTGGTGTCTACTATTACTCTACCAGTTATAACAGTGCCAGAGTAATATACACATAATATGGTAATGTTTATTGGGTACTACTATTAATACAATTATAGACAGTGCAGAGTAATATACACATAATAGGTACGGTTAGTTTGGTCTACTATTAGCTACCATTATAACAGTGCAGGGCAATAGAAAAAAAACATAATAGGTAATGTTTAGTTGGGTCCTACTATTCCTACCAGTTTATACCAGTGCAGAGAATATAACACATAATAGGTAATGTTAGTTGGGTCTCACCTATTACTACCAGTATAACACAGTGCCAGAGTATAGATAACATAATAGGTAATGTTAGTTGGGTCTCTATTACTACCAGTTATAACCAGTTGCAGGAGTAATAATCACATAATAGGTCATGTTAGTTGGGTCTACTATTGTATACCATTATAACAGTGCACGGCAACAATACACATAATAGGTAATTTTAGTGTGGGTCTACTATTACTACCAGTATAACAGTTTGCAGAGTAGGTAATATACACACAAATATGTAATGTTAGTTGGGTCTACATATTACTACCATTTAACAGTGCAGCGTAATATACGACATAATAGGTAGGTTTAGTTGGGTCACTATTACTACCAGTATTAACAGTGCAGAGTAATATACACATAATAGGTCATGTTAGTTGGGTTATTACTAGTTCTACAATTATAACATTGCAGAGTACTATACACATTATAGGTAATGTTAGTTGGGTTCTCATTACTACCATTAATAACAGTGCAGGGCAATACACATAATAGGTAATGTTAGTTGGGTCCTACTATTACTACCAGTATAACAGTGCAGATTAATATACACATAATAGGTAATTGTTAGTGGGGTTCTACTATTTACTACCAGTATAACAGTGCAGAGTAATATACCCATAATATGTAATGTTTAGTTGGGTTCTACTATTACTACCAGTATAACAGTGCAGAGTAGTAATATACACATTAATAGGTAATGTTAGTTGGGTCTCTACTAACCTACAGTATTAACAGTTTGCAAGGAGTAATCTACACATAAATAGGTAATGTTAGTTGTGTCTACTATTACTACCATTATAACAGTGTCAGAGTAATATTACACATACATAGGTAATTAATTAAGTTATAGTTGGGTCTACTTATTACTACGAAGTATACGCACGTGCAGGAGTAATATACACATAATAGGTTAATGTTAGTTGGGTTCTACTATTACGTACAGTATAACAGTTTGCAGCGAGTAGTATTATTACACATAATAGGTAATGTTAGTTGGCGGGTTCTACTATTACTACCTGTATAACAGTGCATGCAAGCAAACTACCACAAATAAGGTTACTGTTAGTTGGTCTACTATTACTACCCATTATAACAGTGCAGGGCAATCAATACACATAATAGGGTAATGTTTAGTTGTCTCTAATTCCTACCATTTCAACACGTTGCCGAGGCAAAATTGACACATAAGGTAAGGTAGTTTGTTCGTTTGGTCCTTACTATTATCTACCAGTTTTTATACAAGTGCAGAGAGTACAGAGTAACTATCCACATATAGGTTAATAGTTAGTTGGGTATTACATATTACTACCAGGATAACAGTGCCGTAGTAATTCCACCATAATTAGTAATGTTACTGTAGTTGTCCCTCATCATTTTCAGTAATGTTTACTTAACAGTTTGTAAATTATTGTGCAAGTTTCAAGAGAGTAGCCAGACAAAAACCATATGATGATGGAAGTGAAGCTTGGTTGTGTTAAGAAGGCTCGTTAAGAAGTTTGCTGTTGTAAATGAAATATGATGACAAACATGACTAGCTGAGAGAGTGGTACTGTAATAACAAGGACATTATTTATGATCTTCTATACCCACACCCCTGGAGGATTAGGTTACTGTAATACCAACACATATGTATGTCTCATATACCACACCCGAGAGAGTACTGTAATAAACAGCACATATGTATGCTCTCGATACCACACCCTGAGAGGTGTACTGTAATACCAAACACATATGTAGTGTCTCATTATACACACCACTGCCTGAGAGGGATACTGTAATACCAACCACATATGTATGGTCTCTTATACCACACCTGAGAGGTACTGTCAGTACCAACACATATGTATGTCTCTTATACCCACCCTTGATAGAGGTACTGTAATACCAACACATAATGTAGGTCTCATATACCACACCCCTGAGAGGTACTGGTAATACCAAACATTGTATGTTAGCCATATACCACACCCTGAGAGGTTACTGTAATACCAACACATATGTATGTAGTCTTATACCACACCCTGAGGAGTTACTGTAAAGTACCAACACATATGTTATGTTCTCTTTACCACACCCTGGAGAGTTACTGTAATACCAACACCATATGTATGTTCTCTATATACCACACCCTGAGAGGTGTACTCTAATACCAAACACAGATGTAGGTCTCATATACCACACCCTCGAGATTAGGGTACTGTAATACTTCCATGCCGCACACATATGTATTGTCTTTCTATTATCACCACACCCTGAGAGGTACTGTAATACCAACACATATGTATGTTCTCATATACCACACCCTGAGAGGTCGGTACTGTAATACCCAACATATGTAGTCTCTTATAACCACACCCTGAGATGGGTACTGTAAGTACAAAAACACATTTGTATGGCTCTTATACCACATCTGGTCCCCCACTGAGAGGTTTTGTAATACCCTAACACATATGTGCATGTCCTCATATACCACACCCTGAGGAGGTACTGTAATACCAACACATATGTATGTTTCTCAATATACCCACACCCTGAGAGGTAACTGTAATACAACACATATGTATGTCGTCTTATACCACACCCGAGAGTTTTTTTTGGTACTGTAATGTACCAACATATGTATGTATGCTCCTCTATATACACACTGAAGGGTACTGGTAAGTACCAACACGTATGTAGGCTCTCTATACCACACCCTGAGATACTCACATACAACACATATGTATGTCTCTCTTATCCCATCACCCTGAGAGGTACTGTAATACCCACACATATGTATGTCTCTTATACCACACCCTGAGAGGGTACCTGTAATACCAAACACATATGTATGTCTCTTAATTAAACAAAAACACCCATGAGAGGTCCTTCATAATACCAATTAGTCATATGTTATTCTTCTTATACCACACCCTGAGAGGTACTGTATACCAACACATATGTATGTCTCTTATACCACACCCTGAGTTCTACTCTGATCCCACCAACACTTATGTTGTCTCTTATACCCCACCCTGATAGGGTACTTACATAATACACATCATATGTATGTGTCTCTTATACACAACCTGCAGATGGTACTGTAATATACCAACACATATGTATGTCTCTTATACCACACCCTGAGAGTATTGAATGAGAACATATATGTATGTCTCAATACACACACCACATTGTATGTACTCTATACTTATACACACATGTACTGTCTCTTATTACCACACCCTGAGAGATACTGTAATACCAACACATATGTTATGTCTCTTATACCACACCCTGAGAGATTACTCGAATACCCAACACATAGGTATGTCCTCTTATTTACCGACACCCTGATAGGTACTGTAATACAAACAGACTATGTCTGTCTCTTATACCACACCCTGAGAAGGTACTGTAATACCAACACATATGTAGGTCTCGTATACCACCACCTGAGAGGTACTGGTAGTACCAACACATATGTATGTCTCTTATACAACAACCTCTGAGAGGTACCTTGTAATACCAACACATATGTATGTCTCCTTATCCACACCCTGAGAGGTTACCTAATACCAAACACATATGTATGTCTCTTATTACCAACACCCTGAGAGGTTACTGTAATACCAACACATATGTATGTCTCTTAATCCACACCCTGAGAGTACTGTAATACCAAACACATTTATGTTCTCTTTACCACCACACCCTGAGAGTACTGTAATACCAACACATATGTATGTCTCTTATACACACACCTGAGAGATACTGTAATACCAACACATATGTATGTCTCTTATACCACACCACCTGAGAGATACTCGAAATACCAACACATATGTATGTCTCTTATACCACACCCTGAGAGGTACTGTAATAACAGCACATATGTATGTCTCTTATACCACACCCTGAGAGGTATTGTAATACCAACACATATGTATGTCTCTTATACCACACCCTGAGAGGTACTGTAATACCAACACATATGTATGTCTCTTATACCACACCCTGAGAGGTACTGTAATACCAAACACATATGTATGTCTCTTATACCACACCCTGAGAGGTACTGTAATACCAACCACATATGTATGTCTCTTATACCACACCCTGAGAGGTACTGTAATACCAACACATATGTATGTCTCTTATACCACACCCTGAGAGATACTCGAATACCAACACATATGTATCTCTCTTATACCACACCCTGAGAGGTACTGTAATACCAAAACACATATGTATGTCCTCTTATACCACACCCTGAGAGGTACTCTAATACCAACACATATGTATGTCTCTTATACCACACCCTGAGAGGTACTGTAATACCAACATATATAATATCTACACCCTGAGGTTGGGAACATCAAAATTCCCTCATTAAAACCCCAAGTTAAGTCTACAAGAAAGCTGAATATTTAATAGATAACAAGACGCTAGGACAGCGTTCAGTCAGGCTTCCTAATCAGTCTGAAGGAATGCGGCGATAGTTATTGTCTATAATGAATATGGCTTTGTATACAGTTGTATATATCATCCACAATAGGGACCTTAAGCATCGAGGACGGGGACGTGAGGACGACGAAGTTCGAATAAAAAGTGTTTTGTTGTCTATTGTTTTCGTATTTGTTTCTTTTTTCCGTGTTTTTCACTAAATTTGCGTCCTCTTGATGAATGACATCGTCTTTTTTGTTGTCTGGCTGACTGAAAACAACTATCTGCACAAATAACGAACTGACGTTCTCGTTCTCTTTGCGTCGTCAAACATAGACATTTCACGTTGTAGTTTAGCACTCAACGCCTGAAGTTAAGACCAAATCGAGCTCATTTCAAAACATTCCAACAAGAAGTTATTGAATTTTGTAATTAGCGCTATTTGTTTCTCTGCCGTCGTCCTCACGTCCCCGTCCTCGATGCTTAAAGTCCCTAATAGCATCTGCAGAGACGACATTGTGTAATATTTAATACTGGCTTTTCCTTGAAATGATTGTTCACTTTCCAGATCAGCATCGAATAAGTTTGTTTCAGTTTTTACAGTTCGTAATGTCATTTGAAAAAAACATCTACTCACTACAGACTTTGTAAATTTGTACTGATTTTGTAACTGATTGATCAAATGATTTTTGCTTGAGTTCGAGGAACCACTGAGGACACGAATCGAAAATAATTCTCGTCATCTTTATAGGTCTACTATGAACAGCTGTTCAGGGTTGTCGCTAAGTGCCGGCTGCTGGCGAAATTAGCCGGCTGAAAAAGTGCAATCGCCGGCTGAATTTTGGCCGGCAATCTGAATCACCCCTGATACGGGGCTTCACGCAGTTCCGAAGTTACAATAAATTGTTATTTGTCACAAAACTATTATTGTCTAATTGAAATGGTTTAAAATAAATACCCCCAAACAGCTTTGCTAAAAGTATAACACTTGGATACAAGCGCTATTGAATACCCACCATTTTCCGCCATCTTGTAAACTAAATACGAAGCTTAGTAAAAACCCGCATGCAAGAGGTTGCAAAAGACTGGGAACAAGATACGTGTTTGACAATGATAGTTACAGTTGGATCGAGGATTGGAGATAGTACAGTACGCAAAGTGACAAGAAGCGCTCGGAATAAAATCCACTTCAATTTTCAAGCTCGTTTTATAGTTTTTCAAAAGAATTTGTTGATTGTCTAGTCAGTTTTTTGGTTTTCACTGAAGGAAACCCATCAATGCTGGAATATATATTACGTCAGAATATTGCTAATTGCATTTTTGTGCTTTTCTGTGAAAACGGCAGCGAGTCATGGGTCACTGGGCACCAGGAAGCCTTTCAGTCTGTTTCAATTGTCCCCTGATGATATCCGCGATAATAAAGAAGATGATGATAACAGTGCTAGTGATTCAGACTATGGCAGTGACATATTTTCTGATGATGATTCTTTAAATTAAAATAAACTAGTGTAAAATCTCTGCAGAAAAGCCGCACCTTTCCACCAAAAATCTTTGCCGTCCAAAATGGGAGTGCGGCTTGTATCTGCATGTGTAAAAAGTATTCTAGTGTCCAGGCCCCGGTTGCACGAAAGGTGAATAGCGCTATCAACCGGATAAGTCTTATCCAACGGATAAAACTAATGGAGTTATCCAATCAATTGTATCCGTTGGATAGACTTATCCGGTGGATAGCGCTATTCACCTTTCGTGCAACCGGGGGCCAGTTCTCTATCTTTCGATCACATGCCCGGTTACTAAGCTACGAGACTATCACGGACGGTCGAACGGACGAACCACGTTTCAGTTCTTGTTCACATGTAAAACATCATTGAACAAATATGTCTAACTAGGAAGGACATGATGTTTAGTAAAATGATTGGTAAGATCGACTTTGTAGCATTATTTGTTTTAACTCCGAAACTTTACGATCGTGAAACAGAGTAAATCCGAAAATCCTTTCTATAAAAAATAGCTCAATCAGCAGTAGCCGGCTCAAATTTGTCATCAGCCACCTGACATTTCCTTAGCGACAAACCCTGGCTGTTTGTTTGTCGATTCCAGTTGATATTGTTTGCCATAGATTTTTTATATTGCAATATTATTCTCTGCTGAAAAATTTGAGCATATTTTGTTGGATTTGATTCGTATTTGCTGCTGACATTGATGACATAAACCTTCCACGACAAGAACTTCTCAAGGAAAGAGAGCGATAACTGAAATAGCTCGAATCCCCTTGAATCTTCAGTTTCACTTTCGGAGTTCATTCAATAGTACTCGGAGTAAAATCGGACGAGCATGCGCCTAAATTTTGTGACAGATAGAAAAAAATAGCCAGCATTTTAGTAGTAGGAGAGAAAAAAGTTATGCATCCGGAGCGTTCTGGTGCTCTCGGGGAAATCCCCTCAGAGGTGACGTTATGCCGGTACAAGTGTAGCGAGGTGCCCGGTATCGACAGTCCGTATCGGTAGGGTCTAAGGATCTACGTTTTTTATTTTCCCGTTATTTCATTTTTCAGTTTGTGACACAAGCAAGTGACGTCAGCACAAAACAAACATAAACTAAATAAAAAATAAATATATTAGAACTCGAAAAATTTATTTGAAAATGTCCACCACTCATGTCCATACTCCCTTAACCTAAGCTTCTAGCTACCCGGTCACCCCCCGGTATGAAAAAGCCCTCAAGACAAACACCTGGGTACACAATGGATAATTATCAATAAACAAACAAAACAAAATTTATTTCAATTACAGTAGGGTAAACAATGGTTTTCCTGGTGTTTGATGTCACCAGAATTATTATTATTTTATTTTTTTTAATAAATATTTATTGCAAAAAACTTTTCAGCTTCAATATTACATTGTTTACAATTTGTTATTATTACGGTTTTTACAGATACTACAACTTGAAAATTGATAACTAGTAAACAACAGTAAAGTTAAAACTCCCCCCCCCCCCCCCCCCCCCCCCGATGTCACCAGTATATAAAATGACTAATCAAAGTTTTCTTTTTTATCACATCATGTAACAACTGGTCTATTGTTTTTCAATTTTATAAAGTATCTGCAACCTAATGTTTTATGTCAAGATTTCAAATGCCCATCTTCAGGATAAAAAATGTACAAAGATGCATTAAACAATGAACAGGCACGCTATAGATAAGTGGTCTATTGTTTTTTATCAACAGGTGACCATAATGTAAATTGTCTGTGTATCGGAACAACTCAATTAACCCACACCAGATTCCAACACACGCGAGTCTTTTTAACAAATGTGATTTATTTACAGCTTGGCAAGCTGTATTCCTCACAAACATTTCTTTAAAGAATGCGCAATCATATATTTTCTAAATCTGTAAAATCATCCGTAACTTAATTGCTCCTTCCGTAGAATTTTACACCATGTGCGGTACTCTTCTTCACTGTCTCTTGAGTTCAGCTGGTCCTTAATTTGCTTAACCAGACTACAGGGACTGGAAAAGGAAAACCATAAGAGGACTTATTCAAATGAACCTTATTTAGAGACACTATGCTATTTATTATATCAACCCAGAGCTAGACCTAGACCTAGACCTAGAGCTAGACCTAGAACTAGACCCAGAGCTAGACCTAGAACTAGACCCAGAGCTAGACCTAGAACTAGACCCAGAGCTAGACCCAGAGCTAGACCTAGAACTAGACCCAGAGCTAGACCTAGACCCAGAGATAGACCTAGAACTAGAGCTAGACCTAGACCCAGAGCTAGACCTAGAAACTAGACCAGAGCTAGACCTAGAACTAGACCCAGATGGCAAGGTTCTGTCCTATTTGCAGAAAGTCAAAAAATAATTTTTACACCCATTTAAGTCGAACTCATAAGTTGGACAATTTGCAGTGAAAGTATTGGATTGGTCAAACATAACCTTAATTTAGTTAAGATAATTCCTCAGTATATCTTCCCCAATTGAAAAATCGCTGAAATTTTGCAGGTGAATTATTTTTTGAGTTTTTATTGTCAGAAAAGTAAAAAAAATGGGGGTCACCACGCTTGTTTCAGTATTAATAGACCATGAGGTATAAGCAAAATCGACTCAAAACAATCGAATATCGTGTCACGGTGTTAAAATGGCTCAAAAAAATTGTGGAAGTGCTTTTCTGCAACCGATTTACCATGTTTTCAATCACACCAGTTCAACAAAGGTGATGTACCAAAAATTGCATAACAATTTTGCCAATTGAGTCATTTACAAGCCGGATTTTGACAAAAGGAATGACTGAATTTCCTTCCATTTTCGTATGCAAATCGAGAAAATGACACGGAAAACGCGAAAAAAAATTGGCTTCCCCAATTGAATTTTTTTTTTTTTTCACAAAAGATGTGAAATCGGTAGTGTAAATAAAATATACAATAAAAATTGATGGTCACCGTGCTTCGTTCGGAGAAAAATCGGTTTGAAGACTTTCCCTGAATGATCCTTAACAAATTTGTTTAACTAAAACCCAGCGCGCGCTCGATGGCGTAAGTTAGCGCGCGCTCTTCAACTAAAATTTTATTCAAAAACATAACATAATCCTTCACTTTCTTGCCATTTTTTTCACCATTCTTGTTCTTTTTTAATCCACAATCCATAGTTTCGGTTGTTATGCAGTGTTTTTCAACACCAAATTATTATTTCACGTAATAGATCATGCAATACGTCACGCTATATGATATATGCGCAGTAGAAATGCGCAGTGCAAAACTAAGGAATTACCTTTTAAAACAGTAAAGTTGCTATTAATAGTACTAATACAATGTATGTGTTGTTAGGTACATTCCAGTGTTGATGGCACAAGCTAAGATTTACTGGGAACTAGAAAACTATGGTCAGGTTGAAAAGGTAGCATAACCCTGAATAGACCTTTTTACCGATACGGCGGCCATATTGAATTATGGGATGCCCAGGGTGCAAACTAGTAACCATTTGGCCATGAAAAACTACGAACATGAATTTGTATAAAATTATACAACAATACACAACACATGTAGATTATTATTATTATTATTATTATTATTATTATTATTATTATTATTATTATTATTATTATTATTATTATTATTATTATTATTATTATAGTAAGTCATACAACACTATTGTTAGAGTGAAATAGAAAAATAATATATTGATGCAACTCCACACTGTACAGTTTTTGGGCCATTTGCACCCTGAGCATCCCATAATGTTAATTAGCCAAAACAATAGAATCCAAAATGGCCGCCGTATCGGTAAAAAGGTCTTATAGGTACAATAAGCCAGTTCAGAGTTAAAAATAACATTCAGTGTGCATGCGATTTTATCCCTATTACATCACCTTCTCTTGTTAACGTTTGTGTGTTATTTTTTAAATAACCAAGGAAGGTTATCGGGATAAAATCGCATGCGCACTGAGCCTTATGACTTATACTTGAAGTATCCCATGTTTACTTAATAACCTTTTTTCCTTCAGATTTTTAGAAAATCAGTAGAGTTTTGTAATGAACATGAAGTGTGGAAGCTTAATGTTGCTCATGTACTGTTTATGCAGGTAATATAACTATATAATAATGCATGCATTGTTTTCCAGGACCAGCTAAAGTGCATTAGTTAGTGGCACAAGAGATTACAATCATTTGAAACACAAAATGCACTTTGTTGTTGCACATCAAATATTGGCAACAATATTTTGGTTGAACAGAAAACAAGAAAGAATGAAAAGACTCAGAAAAATACTGAGCCCAGATGGGATTTGAACTCGTGACCTCCTTAGAGCGCCTGACTAGTATCCAGGAGGTCACGGGTTCAATTCCCATCTGGGCTCAGTATTTTTCTGAGTCTTTTACGCTTGATGAAATCTTACAAACTACATTTTTCTTTACTATGTTATTATTCTCCAATAGGAAAACAAGTATAAAGAAGCAATTGGTTTTTATGAACCCATAGTGAAAAAGCATTATGACAATGTAAGTAGTCAATAACAACAAGACAACAACATCAACAACATAACAACAACAACAACATAACAACAACAACACAACATCACAACATCACAACAACAACATAACAACAACAACAACACAATAACAACAACAATACAACAACAACACAACAACAACAACACAACAACAACAACATAACAACAACAACATAACAACAACAACACAACAGCACAACAACAACAACAACATAACAACAACAACATAACAACAACAATACAACAACAATACAACAACACAACAACAACAACATAACAACAACAACACCACAACAACAACATAACAACACAACAACAACAACAATACAACAATAGAACAACATAACAACACACAACAACAACAACACCACAACAACAACAACAACACAACAACAATACAACAAACACAACAACAATACAACAATACAACAACACACACAACAACAAGATAACAACAACAACAACAACATAACAACAACAACATAACAACAACACAATGACATAACAACAACAACATAACAACAACACAACAACAACAACACCACAACAACAACAAGAACTAATAACTACAATACAACAACAACATAACAACAACACAACAACAACAACAATAACAACAACACAACAACAACAACAACATAACAACAAACAACAACAACAACAACAACAACACACAACAACACACACAACAACAACACAACAACAACAACAACATAACAACAATACAACAACAACATAACAACAACACAACAACAACAACAACAACACCACAACAACAACAACAACACAACAACAATACAACAACAACATAACAACACAACAACAACAACAATACAACAACAACAACATAACAACACAACAACAACACCACCACAACAACAACAACACACATAACAACAACATAACAACAACACAACAACAAACAACAACAACATAACAACAACATAACAACAACATAACAACAACACAACAACAACAACACCACAATGACATAACAACAACAACAACATAACAACAACATAACAACAACAACAACAACAACAACAACATAACAACAACGTAACAACAACATAACAACAAACACAACAACAACACAACAACAACATAACAACAACATAACAACAACATAACAACAACACAACAACAACAACACCACAATGACATAACAACAACAACAACATAACAACAACATAACAACAACATAACAACAACAACACAACAACAACACAACATAACAACAACATAACAACAACATAACAACAACATAACAACAACACAACAACAACACAACAACAACAACAACATAACAACAACATAACAACAACACAACAACAACAACATAACAACAACATAACAACAACACAATGACATAACAACAACTACAACATAACAACACAACAACTAATAACTACAATACAACAACAACATAACAAACAACAAACATAAACAACAACACAACAACTAATAACTACAATACAACAACAACATAACAACAACAACACAACAACAACAATAACACAAAACCCACTCTTGTGCTACAAATGTGTTTTTCTAGTCTCACAGCATCTTTCTCTTGTGCTACAAATGTGTTTTGTAGTCTTACAGCATCTTTCTCTTGTGCTACAAATGTGTTTTGTAGTCTTACAGCATCTTTCTCTTGTGCTACAAATGTGTTTTGAAGTCTTACAGCATCTTTCTCTTGTGCTACAAATGTGTTTTGTAGTCTTACAGAATCTTTCTCTTGTGCTACAAATGTGTTTTGTAGTCTTACAGAATCTTTCTCCTTTTTTTAACCCACTTTTGTGCTACTGAAAAATGTGTTTTGTAGTCTTACAGAATCTTTCTCTTGTGCTGCAAATCTGTTTTGTAGTCTTATGTACTTTTTGACTGAGTGGGAGGGCCGGACGGGAAAATATTTGGCTTGAGGTCATGGCAGTACTTTTGTCGTTCACATTTAAAAAATAAATGTTGCTGCAAAAAAGCATAAAAAATCTCCTGACAACAATCAAGCAGGGCCGGATGGCTTTTTCCAGACCGGGTACGTCAACACGTCCGGCCCTTACCATGTGACGTTTTCCCAATGGTTTTATTAACCCATTGACTCCTACATGTACACCGGCAGAAACCGGCCGCAAACATCGATACTGCTTTGAAAAATTCTAACTTTTTGAATTTTCGTAACATTGATCTCATGGCCAGTTATTAGTGACAAGAGTGTCGAGCCACTCGGTCCTGCAGGCAAAATATTGCACCGGTTGCATTCTTTACAAGTCCAAAGTCGCCAAAACTGCCTTTGTAGGTCCTGGAATCCACCACAGAACAACCAGAGAGACGATTTCACTTTGAGTCCGCCATTTTGAATTTCCTCAACGCACCGCCGATGTGTCTTCACGAAATCGCTTCTCTCCCCTGATTTCTTCCAACGGTCTCTACCACGCCAGTCAAGCTTAATGATGCTGTTCTGGGGGCTTCTGTGACGAATAATGGCTATAAAACACTCTAAAATGCAAAATTGGCCTTCTTGAGGTAGAAAGATCTACCAGCCCCGACAAGGTCCCAAGATAAAAGAAAGAACATGTGAGAGCTTGAGCCCATGGGCTTTCAGAACTGTCAAGATTTCCATGGAAACCCCTTATATGGAATTGAAATTTCCTATGGCGTGATTAGGCCCAGAAAATCGCTATAAAACTCAAAATAGCCACTCTTGTGCTACAAATGCACGTTTTGTAGTCTTACAGAATCTTTTTCTTGTGCTACAAATGTGTTTTGTAATAGATAGAATACATTGTATGAGCTGTCGAACTGTATGGTATACCATAATACCATACAGTTCAGACGCGAATCTTGTATCTGACTTATCGAATCCAACGATGTATAAGTGCCAGGGATATTTTACTATAATTTGGATGATAGGAAACAGTTCGGCCGAGAAAATCCAAGTTATAGTTGAAGTGCGAGAAGAACTCGGCTACGCCTCGTGCTTCTCCTAGCACTTCTCTCCTCTTCCTCCAATTCCCGCATGCTTCTATAACTCGATAGAGCATGCTGCCTCGTTTTATATTTCTTTTATAAAATACAATTATTATTTTAAAGCAAGTTTTCAATTTTATTCGTTGCAAAAATGTTTGAATATCTGCGCACGTGTGCTCTGTGCTCATAGAGCACGCGGAATGCACATCCTTCGGCCAATCAGAGTGCGCATTATATCATAGTTATTTTATAATAGTCTTAGAGTACAGATGCACGGAAAAATGGAATATATTTGTTTTATATAGTATTTTGAGAATTGAGTGATTTTGTGATGTCATCTGTGCATCTGTAAGCATCATGGCCTTTGGCCAATCAAAGCGCATGTAATATGCCAATAATTTATTATATATTATCTCTTATCATATGATCCATGTTTGTAGATATTGAGTGTTAGTGCCATTGTACTGGCCAACCTATGTGTCTCATATATCTTGACAAGTGCAAATGAAGAGGTATGGTAGAATAACAGCCTTTGTCTTGCATGGCAGATTTGATTGAAACAGTTTGTTGTCATTATTGAACATCACTGATTTAGGTTTGCTTTTCTTTAGGCTGAAGAAATCATGAGAAAAATTGAAAAAGAAGAGGTATGTTAGTGGTCTTGTCATCACACTGTTAGGTAGTAAGAGGTATGTTAGTGGTCTTGTCATCACACTGTTAGGTAGTAAGAGGTATGTCAGTGGTCTTGTCATCACACTGTTTGGTAGTAAGAGGTATGTTAGTGGTCTTGTCATCACACTGTTAGGTAGTAAGAGGTATGTTAGTGGTCTTGTCATCACACTGTTTGGTAGTAAGAGGTATGTTAGTGGTCTTGTCATCACACTGTTAGGTAGTAAGAGGTATGTCAGTGGTCTTGTCATCACACTGTTTGGTAGTAAGAGGTATGTTAGTGGTCTTGTCATCACACTGTTAGGTAGTAAGAGGTATGTTAGTGGTCTTGTCATCACACTGTTAGGTAGTAAGAGATATGTCAGTGGTCTTGTTATCACACTGTTAGGTAGTAAGAGGTATGTTAGTGGTCTTGTCATCACACTGTTAGGTAGTAAGAGGTATGTTAGTGGTCTTGTCATCACACTGTTAGGTAGTAAGAGGTATGTTAGTGGTCTTGTCATCACACTGTTAGGTAGTAAGAGGTATGTTAGTGGTCTTGTCATCACACTGTTAGGTAGTAAGAGGTATGTTAGTGGTCTTGTCGTCACTCTGTTAGGTAGTAAGAGGTATGTTAGTGGTCTTGTCATCACACTGTTAGGTAGTAAGAGGTATGTTAGTGGTCTTGTCATCACACTGTTAGGTAGTAAGAGGTATGTTAGTGGTCTTGTCATCACACTGTTAGGTAGTAAGAGGTATGTTAGTGGTCTTGTCGTCACACTGTTAGGTAGTAAGAGGTATGTTAGTGGTCTTGTCATCACACTGTTAGGTAGTAAGAGGTATGTTAGTGGTCTTGTCATCACACTGTTAGGTAGTAAGAGGTATGTTAGTGGTCTTGTCATCACACTGTTAGGTAGTAAGAGGTATGTTAGTGGTCTTGTCGTCACACTGTTAGGTAGTAAGTGGTATGTTAGTGGTCTTGTCATCACACTGTTAGGTAGTAAGAGGTATGTTAGTGGTCTTGTCGTCACTCTGTTAGGTAGTAAGAGGTATGTTAGTGGTCTTGTCATCACACTGTTAGGTAGTAAGAGGTATGTTAGTGGTCTTGTCATCACACTGTTAGGTAGTAAGAGGTATGTTAGTGGTCTTGTCATCACACTGTTAGGTAGTAAGAGGTATGTTAGTGGTCTTGTCGTCACACTGTTAGGTAGTAAGAGGTATGTTAGTGGTCTTGTCATCACACTGTTAGGTAGTAAGAGGTATGTTAGTGGTCTTGTCATCACACTGTTAGGTAGTAAGAGGTATGTTAGTGGTCTTGTCATCACACTGTTAGGTAGTAAGAGGTATGTTAGTGGTCTTGTCGTCACACTGTTAGGTAGTAAGTGGTATGTTAGTGGTCTTGTCATCACACTGTTAGGTAGTAAGAGGTATGTTAGTGGTCTTGTCATCACACTGTTAGGTAGTAAGAGGTATGTTAGTGGTCTTGTCATCACACTGTTAGGTAGTAAGAGGTATGTTAGTGGTCTTGTCATCACACTGTTAGGTAGTAAGAGGTATGTTAGTGGTCTTGTCATCACACTGTTAGGTAGTAAGAGGTATGTTAGTGGTCTTGTCATCACACTGTTAGGTAGTAAGAGGTATGTTAGTGGTCTTGTCATCACACTGTTAGGTAGTAAGAGGTATGTTAGTGGTCATCACACTGTTAGGTAGTAAGAGGTATGTTAGTGGTCATCACACTGTTAGGTAGTAAGAGGTATGTTAGTGGTCTTGTCATCACACTGTTAGGTAGTAAGAGGTATGTTAGTGGTCATCACACTGTTAGGTAGTAAGAGGTATGTTAGTGGTCATCACACTGTTAGGTAGTAAGAGGTATGTTAGTGGTCTTGTCATCACACTGTTAGGTAGTAAGAGGTATGTTAGTGGTCTTGTCATCACACTGTTAGGTAGTAAGAGGTATGTTAGTGGTCTTGTCATCACACTGTTAGGTAGTAAGAGGTATGTTAGTGGTCTTGTCATCACACTGTTAGGTAGTAAGAGGTATGTTAGTGGTCTTGTCATCACACTGTTAGGTAGTAAGAGGTATGTTAGTGGTCTTGTCATCACACTGTTAGGTAGTAAGAGGTATGTTAGTGGTCTTGTCATCACACTGTTAGGTAGTAAGAGGTATGTTAGTGGTCATCACACTGTTAGGTAGTAAGAGGTATGTTAGTGGTCTTGTCATCACACTGTTAGGTAGTAAGAGGTATGTTAGTGGTCTTGTCATCACACTGTTAGGTAGTAAGAGGTATGTTAGTGGTCTTGTCATCACACTGTTAGGTAGTAAGTGGTATGTTAGTGGTCTTGTCATCACACTGTTAGGTAGTAAGAGGTATGTTAGTGGTCTTGTCATCACACTGTTAGGTAGTAAGAGGTATGTTAGTGGTCTTGTCATCACACTGTTAGGACGTTAACAAAATGCTGGTTTTGAATCGACAGGAACAAGTAGCATATGATGATCCTGAGAAAAAGATATTCCATCTTTGTATTGTCAACCTTGTTCTTGGGTAAATATTACTTGTTATCTCGTTTCTTCACATGAACTCCATTTAATGCTGTGGTTTACATGTAGGACACTATATAGTGCCAAAGGTAACTATGAGTTTGGTATAACAAGGATAATGAAGAGTCTGGAACCTTATAATAAAAAGGTGGGTCTCAATAACAACAACATTCTATATTCTGTACAACCAACACTCATCTCACTAGTGGGGACACCACTCTCACTTCTTACTACATTCTATATTCTATACACCCAACACTCATCTCACTAGTGGGGACACCACTCTCACTTCTTACTACATTCTATATTCTGTACACCCAACACTCATCTCACTAGTGGGGACACCACTCTCACTTCTTACTACATTCTATATTCTATACACCCAACACTCATCTCACTAGTGGGGACACCACTCTCACTTCTTACTACATTCTATATTCTGTACACCCAACACTCATCTCACTAGTGGGGACACCACTCTCACTTCTTACTACATTCTATATTCTGTACACACAACACTCATCTCACTAGTGGGGACACCACTCTCACTTCTTACTACATTCTATATTCTATACACCCAACACTCATCTCACTAGTGGGGACACCACTCTCACTTCTTACTACATTCTATATTCTGTACACCCAACACTCATCTCACTAGTGGGGACACCACTCTCACTTCTTACTACATTCTATATTCTGTACACCCAACACTCATCTCACTAGTGGGGACACCACTCTCACTTCTTTCTACATTCTATATTCTGTACACCCAACACTCATCTCACTAGTGGGGACACCACTCTCACTTCTTACTACATTCTATATTCTGTACAGCCAACACTCATCTCACTAGTGGGGACACCACTCTCACTTCTTTCTACATTCTATATTCTGTACACCCAACACTCATCTCACTAGTGGGGACACCACTCTCACTTCTTACTACATTCTATATTCTGTACAGCCAACACTCATCTCACTAGTGGGGACACCACTCTCACTTCTTTCTACATTCTATATTCTGTACACCCAACACTCATCTCTCTAGTGGGGACACCACTCTCACTTCTTTCTACATTCTATATTCTGTACACCCAACACTCATCTCACTAGTGGGGACACCACTCTCACTTCTTACTACATTCTATATTCTGTTCAGCCAACACTCATCTCACTAGTGGGGACACCACTCTCACTTCTTACTACATTCTATATTCTATACACCCAACACTCATCTCTCTAGGGGGGACACCACTCTCACTTCTTACTACATTCTATATTCTGTACACCCAACACTCATCTCTCTAGGGGGGGGACACACTTCTTACTACAATGTACATTCTATATTCTGTACACCCAACACTCATTTCTCTAGGGGGGACACCACTCACTTCTTACTACATTCTATATTCTGTACACACAACACTCATCTCTCTAGGGGGGACACCACTCTCACTTCTTACTACATTCTATATTCTGTACAGCCAACACTCATGTCACTAGTGGGGACACCACTCTCACTTCTTACTACATTCTATATTCTGTACACACAACACTCATCTCGCTAGTCGGGGACACCACTCTCACTTCTTTCTACATTCCATATTCTGTACACCCAACACTCATCTCACTAGTGGGGACACCACTCTCACTTCTTACTACATTCTATATTCTATACACCCAACACTCATCTCACTAGTGGGGACACCACTCTCACTTCTTACTACATTCTATATTCTGTACAGCCAACACTCATGTCACTAGTGGGGACACCACTCTCACTTCTTACTACATTCTATATTCTGTACACACAACACTCATCTCACTAGTCGGGACACCACTCTCACTTCTTTCTACATTCCATATTCTGTACACCCAACACTCATCTCACTAGTGGGGACACCACTCTCACTTCTTACTACATTCTATATTCTATACACCCAACACTCATCTCACTAGTGGGGACACCACTCTCACTTCTTACTACATTCTATATTCTGTACACCCAACACTCATCTCACTAGTGGGGGACACCACTCTCACTTCTCACTACATTCTATATTCTGTACACACAACACTCATCTCACTAGTGGGGACACCACTCTCACTTCTTTCTACATTCTATATTCTGTACACCCAACACTCATCTCACTAGTGGGGACACCACTCTCACTTCTTACTACATTCTATATTCTGTACAGCCAACACTCATCTCACTAGTGGGGACACCACTCTCACTTCTTTCTACATTCTATATTCTGTACACCCAACACTCATCTCTCTAGTGGGGACACCACTCTCACTTCTTTCTACATTCTATATGGGGACACCACTCTCACTTCTTTCTATCTATATTCTGTACACCCAACACTCATCTCACTAGTGGGGACACCACTCTCACTTCTTACTACATTCTATATTCTGTACAGCCAACACTCATCTCACTAGTGGGGACACCATTCTCACTTCTTACTACATTCTATATTCTATACACCCAACACTCATCTCTCTAGGGGGGACACCACTCTCACTTCTTACTACATTCTATATTCTGTACACCCAACACTCATCTCTCTAGGGGGGACACACTTCTTACTACAATGTACATTCTATATTCTGTACACCCAACACTCATTTCTCTAGGGGGGACACCACTCACTTCTTACTACATTCTATATTCTGTACACACAACACTCATCTCTCTAGGGGGGACACCACTCTCACTTCTTACTACATTCTATATTCTGTACACCCAACACTCATCTCTCTAGGGGGGACACCACTCTCACTTCTTACTACATTCTATATTCTGTACACCCAACACTCATCTCTCTAGTGGGGACACCACTCTCACTTCTTTCTACATTCTATATTCTGTACACCCAACACTCATCTCACTAGTGGGGACACCACTCTCACTTCTTACTACATTCTATATTCTGTACAGCCAACACTCATCTCACTAGTGGGGACACCATTCTCACTTCTTACTACATTCTATATTCTATACACCCAACACTCATCTCTCTAGGGGGGACACCACTCTCACTTCTTACTACATTCTATATTCTGTACACCCAACACTCATCTCTCTAGGGGGGACACACTTCTTACTACAATGTACATTCTATATTCTGTACACCCAACACTCATTTCTCTAGGGGGGACACCACTCACTTCTTACTACATTCTATATTCTGTACACACAACACTCATCTCTCTAGGGGGGACACCACTCTCACTTCTTACTACATTCTATATTCTGTACACCCAACACTCATCTCTCTAGTGGGGACACCACTCTCACTTCTTTCTACATTCTATATTCTGTACACCCAACACTCATCTCACTAGTGGGGACACCACTCTCACTTCTTACTACATTCTATATTCTGTACAGCCAACACTCATCTCACTAGTGGGGACACCACTCTCACTTCTTACTACATTCTATATTCTATACACCCAACACTCATCTCTCTAGGGGGGACACCACTCTCACTTCTTACTACATTCTATATTCTGTACACCCAACACTCATCTCTCTAGGGGGGGACACACTTCTTACTACAATGTACATTCTATATTCTGTACACCCAACACTCATTTCTCTAGGGGGGACACCACTCACTTCTTACTACATTCTATATTCTGTACACACAACACTCATCTCTCTAGGGGGGACACCACTCTCACTTCTTACTACATTCTATATTCTGTACAGCCAACACTCATGTCACTAGTGGGGACACCACTCTCACTTCTTACTACATTCTATATTCTGTACACACAACACTCATCTCACTAGTGGGGACACCACTCTCACTTCTTTCTACATTCTATATTCTGTACACCCAACACTCATCTCACTAGTGGGGACACCACTCTCACTTCTTACTACATTCTATATTCTGTACACCCAACACTCATCTCACTAGGGGGACACCACTCTCACTTCTTACTACATTCTATATTCTGTACAGCCAACACTCATGTCACTAGTGGGGACACCACTCTCACTTCTTACTACATTCTATATTCTGTACACACAACACTCATCTCACTAGTGGGGACACCACTCTCACTTCTTTCTACATTCTATATTCTGTACACCCAACACTCATCTCACTAGTGGGGACACCACTCTCACTTCTTACTACATTCTATATTCTATACACCCAACACTCATCTCACTAGTGGGGACACCACTCTCACTTCTTACTACATTCTATATTCTGTACACCCAACACTCATCTCACTAGTGGGGACACCACTCTCACTTCTCACTACATTCTATATTCTGTACACACAACACTCATCTCACTAGTGGGGACACCACTCTCACTTCTTTCTACATTCTATATTCTGTACACCCAACACTCATCTCACTAGTGGGGACACCACTCTCACTTCTTACTACATTCTATATTCTGTACAGCCAACACTCATCTCACTAGTGGGGACACCACTCTCACTTCTTTCTACATTCTATATTCTGTACACCCAACACTCATCTCTCTAGTGGGGACACCACTCTCACTTCTTTCTACATTCTATATTCTGTACACCCAACACTCATCTCACTAGTGGGGACACCACTCTCACTTCTTACTACATTCTATATTCTGTACAGCCAACACTCATCTCACTAGTGGGGACACCATTCTCACTTCTTACTACATTCTATATTCTATACACCCAACACTCATCTCTCTAGGGGGGACACCACTCTCACTTCTTACTACATTCTATATTCTGTACACCCAACACTCATCTCTCTAGGGGGGACACACTTCTTACTACAATGTACATTCTATATTCTGTACACCCAACACTCATTTCTCTAGGGGGGGACACACTCTCACTTCTTACTACATTCTATATTCTGTACACACAACACTCATCTCTCTAGGGGGGACACCACTCTCACTTCTTACTACATTCTATATTCTGTACACCCAACACTCATCTCTCTAGGGGGACACCACTCTCACTTCTTACTACATTCTATATTCTGTACACCCAACACTCATCTCTCTAGTGGGGGACACCACTCTCACTTCTTTCTACATTCTATATTCTGTACACCCAACACTCATCTCACTAGTGGGGACACCACTCTCACTTCTTACTACATTCTATATTCTGTACAGCCAACACTCATCTCACTAGGGGGGACACCATTCTCACTTCTTACTACATTCTATATTCTATACACCCAACACTCATCTCTCTAGGGGGGACACCACTCTCACTTCTTACTACATTCTATATTCTGTACACCCAACACTCATCTCTCTAGGGGGGACACACTTCTTACTACAATGTACATTCTATATTCTGTACACCCAACACTCATTTCTCTAGGGGGGACACCACTCACTTCTTACTACATTCTATATTCTGTACACACAACACTCATCTCTCTAGGGGGGACACCACTCTCACTTCTTACTACATTCTATATTCTGTACACCCAACACTCATCTCTCTAGGGGGGACACCACTCTCACTTCTTACTACATTCTATATTCTGTACAGCCAACACATGTCACTAGTGAGGACACCACTCTCACTTCTTACTACATTCTATATTCTGTACACACAACACTCATCTCACTAGTGGGGACACCACTCTCACTTCTTTCTACATTCTATATTCTGTACACCCAACACTCATCTCACTAGTGGGGACACCACTCTCACTTCTTACTACATTCTATATTCTGTACACACAACACTCATCTCTCTAGGGGGGACACCACTCTCACTTCTTACTACATTCTATATTCTATACACCCAACACTCATCTCACTAGGGGGGACACCACTCTCACTTCTTACTACATTCTATATTCTGTACACCCAACACTCATCTCACTAGGGGGGACACCACTCTCACTTCTTACTACATTCTATATTCTGTACACACAACACTCATCTCACTAGGGGGGACACCACTCTCACTTCTTTCTACATTCTATATTCTGTACACCCAACACTCATCTCACTAGTGGGGACACCACTCTCACTTCTTACTACATTCTATATTCTGTACAGCCAACACTCATCTCACTAGTGGGGACACCACTCTCACTTCTTTCTACATTCTATATTCTGTACACCCAACACTCATCTCTCTAGTGGGGACACCACTCTCACTTCTTTCTACATTCTATATTCTGTACACCCAACACTCATCTCACTAGTGGGGACACCACTCTCACTTCTTACTACATTCTATATTCTGTACAGCCAACACTCATCTCACTAGTGGGGACACCACTCTCACTTCTTACTACATTCTATATTCTGTACACCCAACACTCATCTCTCTAGGGGGGACACACTTCTTACTACAATGTACATTCTATATTCTGTACACCCAACACTCATTTCTCTAGGGGGGACACCACTCACTTCTTACTACATTCTATATTCTGTACACACAACACTCATCTCTCTAGGGGGGACACCACTCTCACTTCTTACTACATTCTATATTCTGTACAGCCAACACTCATGTCACTAGTGGGGACACCACTCTCACTTCTTACTACATTCTATATTCTGTACACACAACACTCATCTCACTAGTGGGGACACCACTCTCACTTCTTTCTACATTCTATATTCTGTACACCCAACACTCATCTCACTAGTGGGGACACCACTCTCACTTCTTACTACATTCTATATTCTGTACACACAACACTCATCTCTCTAGGGGGGACACCACTCTCACTTCTTACTACATTCTATATTCTATACACCCAACACTCATCTCACTAGTGGGGACACCACTCTCACTTCTTACTACATTCTATATTCTGTACACACAACACTCATCTCACTAGTGGGGACACCACTCTCACTTCTTTCTACATTCTATATTCTGTACACCCAACACTCATCTCACTAGTGGGGACACCACTCTCACTTCTTACTACATTCTATATTCTGTACAGCCAACACTCATCTCACTAGTGGGGACACCACTCTCACTTCTTGCTACATTCTATATTCTATACACCCGACACTCATCTCTCTAGGGGGGACACCACTCTCACTTCTTACTACATTCTATATTCTGTACACCCAACACTCATTTCTCTAGGGGGGACACCACTCTCACTTCTTACTACATTCTATATTCTGTACACACAACACTCATCTCACTAGTGGGGACACCACTCTCACTTCTTTCTACATTCTATATTCTGTACACCCAACACTCATCTCACTAGTGGGGACACCACTCTCACTTCTTACTACATTCTATATTCTGTACAGCCAACACTCATCTCACTAGTGGGGACACCACTCTCACTTCTTACTACATTCTATATTCTATACACCCAACACTCATCTCTCTAGGGGGGACACCACTCTCACTTCTTACTACATTCTATATTCTGTACAGCCAACACTCATCTCACTAGTGGGGACACCACTCTCACTTCTTACTACATTCTATATTCTATACACCCAACACTCATCTCACTAGTGGGGACACCACTCTCACTTCTTACTACATTCTATATTCTGTACACCCAACACTCATCTCACTAGTGGGGACACCACTCTCACTTCTTACTACATTCTATATTCTGTACACACAACACTCATCTCACTAGTGGGGACACCACTCTCACTTCTTTCTACATTCTATATTCTGTACACCCAACACTCATCTCACTAGTGGGGACACCACTCTCACTTCTTACTACATTCTATATTCTGTACAGCCAACACTCATCTCACTAGTGGGGACACCACTCTCACTTCTTTCTACATTCTATATTCTGTACACCCAACACTCATCTCTCTAGTGGGGACACCACTCTCACTTCTTTCTACATTCTATATTCTGTACACCCAACACTCATCTCACTAGTGGGGACACCACTCTCACTTCTTACTACATTCTATATTCTGTTCAGCCAACACTCATCTCACTAGTGGGGACACCACTCTCACTTCTTACTACATTCTATATTCTATACACCCAACACTCATCTCTCTAGGGGGGGGGACACCACTCTCACTTCTTACTACATTCTATATTCTGTACACCCAACACTCATCTCTCTAGGGGGGACACACTTCTTACTACAATGTACATTCTATATTCTGTACACCCAACACTCATTTCTCTAGGGGGGACACCACTCACTTCTTACTACATTCTATATTCTGTACACACAACACTCATCTCTCTAGGGGGACACCACTCTCACTTCTTACTACATTCTATATTCTGTACAGCCAACACTCATGTCACTAGTGGGGACACCACTCTCACTTCTTACTACATTCTATATTCTGTACACACAACACTCATCTCACTAGTCGGGACACCACTCTCACTTCTTTCTACATTCCATATTCTGTACACCCAACACTCATCTCACTAGTGGGGGGGACACCACTCTCACTTCTTACTACATTCTATATTCTGTACACACAACACTCATCTCTCTAGGGGGGACACCACTCTCACTTCTTACTACATTCTATATTCTATACACCCAACACTCATCTCACTAGTGGGGACACCACTCTCACTTCTTACTACATTCTATATTCTGTACAGCCAACACTCATCTCACTAGTGGGGACACCACTCTCACTTCTTACTACATTCTATATTCTGTACACCCAACACTCATCTCTCTAGGGGGGACACACTTCTTACTACAATGTACATTCTATATTCTGTACACCCAACACTCATTTCTCTAGGGGGGACACCACTCACTTCTTACTACATTCTATATTCTGTACACACAACACTCATCTCTCTAGGGGGGACACCACTCTCACTTCTTACTACATTCTATATTCTGTACAGCCAACACTCATGTCACTAGTGGGGACACCACTCTCACTTCTTACTACATTCTATATTCTGTACACACAACACTCATCTCACTAGTGGGGACACCACTCTCACTTCTTTCTACATTCTATATTCTGTACACCCAACACTCATCTCACTAGTGGGGACACCACTCTCACTTCTTACTACATTCTATATTCTGTACACACAACACTCATCTCACTAGGGGGACACCACTCTCACTTCTTACTACATTCTATATTCTGTACAGCCAACACTCATCTCACTAGGGGGGGGACACCACTCTCACTTCTTACTACATTCTATATTCTGTACACCCAACACTCATCTCTCTAGGGGGGACACACTTCTTACTACAATGTACATTCTATATTCTGTACACCCAACACTCATTTCTCTAGGGGGGACACCACTCACTTCTTACTACATTCTATATTCTGTACACACAACACTCATCTCTCTAGGGGGGACACCACTCTCACTTCTTACTACATTCTATATTCTGTACAGCCAACACTCATGTCACTAGTGGGGACACCACTCTCACTTCTTACTACATTCTATATTCTGTACACACAACACTCATCTCACTAGTGGGGACACCACTCTCACTCTCACTTCTTTCTACATTCTATATTCTGTACACCCAACACTCATCTCACTAGTGGGGACACCACTCTCACTTCTTACTACATTCTATATTCTGTACACACAACACTCATCTCTCTAGGGGGGACACCACTCTCACTTCTTACTACATTCTATATTCTATACACCCAACACTCATCTCACTAGTGGGGACACCACTCTCACTTCTTACTACATTCTATATTCTGTACACACAACACTCATCTCACTAGTGGGGACACCACTCTCACTTCTTTCTACATTCTATATTCTGTACACCCAACACTCATCTCACTAGTGGGGGACACCACTCTCACTTCTTACTACATTCTATATTCTGTACAGCCAACACTCATCTCACTAGTGGGGACACCACTCTCACTTCTTGCTACATTCTATATTCTATACACCCAACACTCATCTCTCTAGGGGGGACACCACTCTCACTTCTTACTACATTCTATATTCTGTACACCCAACACTCATTTCTCTAGGGGGGACACCACTCTCACTTCTTACTACATTCTATATTCTGTACACACAACACTCATCTCACTAGTGGGGACACCACTCTCACTTCTTACTACATTCTATATTCTGTACACCCAACACTCATCTCACTAGGGGGGACACCACTCTCACTTCTTACTACATTCTATATTCTGTACAGCCAACACTCATCTCACTAGTGGGGACACCACTCTCACTTCTTACTACATTCTATATTCTATACACCCAACACTCATCTCTCTAGGGGGGACACCACTCTCACTTCTTACTACATTCTATATTCTGTACAGCCAACACTCATCTCACTAGTGGGGACACCACTCTCACTTCTTACTACATTCTATATTCTATACACCCAACACTCATCTCACTAGTGGGGACACCACTCTCACTTCTTACTACATTCTATATTCTGTTCTATACACCCAACACTCATCTCACTAGTGGGGACACCACTCTCACTTCTTACTACATTCTATATTCTGTACACACAACACTCATCTCACTAGTGGGGACACCACTCTCACTTCTTACTACATTCTATATTCTGTACAGCCAACACTCATCTCACTAGTGGGGACACCACTCTCACTTCTTTCTACATTCTATATTCTGTACACCCAACACTCATCTCTCTAGTGGGGACACCACTCTCACTTCTTTCTACATTCTATATTCTGTACACACAACACTCATCTCACTAGTGGGGACACCACTCTCACTTCTTACTACATTCTATATTCTGTTCAGCCAACACTCATCTCACTAGTGGGGACACCACTCTCACTTCTTACTACATTCTATATTCTATACACCCAACACTCATCTCTCTAGGGGGGACACCACTCTCACTTCTTACTACATTCTATATTCTGTACACCCAACACTCATCTCTCTAGGGGGGACACACTTCTTACTACAATGTACATTCTATATTCTGTACACCCAACACTCATTTCTCTAGGGGGGACACCACTCACTTCTTACTACATTCTATATTCTGTACACACAACACTCATCTCTCTAGGGGGACACCACTCTCACTTCTTACTACATTCTATATTCTGTACAGCCAACACTCATGTCACTAGTGGGGACACCACTCTCACTTCTTACTACATTCTATATTCTGTACACACAACACTCATCTCACTAGTCGGGACACCACTCTCACTTCTTTCTACATTCCATATTCTGTACACCCAACACTCATCTCACTAGTGGGGACACCACTCTCACTTCTTACTACATTCTATATTCTGTACACACAAAACTCATCTCTCTAGGGGGGACACCACTCTCACTTCTTACTACATTCTATATTCTATACACCCAACACTCATCTCACTAGTGGGGACACCACTCTCACTTCTTACTACATTCTATATTCTGTACAGCCAACACTCATCTGACTAGTGGGGACACCACTCTCACTTCTTACTACATTCTATATTCTGTACACCCAACACTCATCTCTCTAGGGGGGACACACTTCTTACTACAATGTACATTCTATATTCTGTACACCCAACACTCATTTCTCTAGGGGGGACACCACTCACTTCTTACTACATTCTATATTCTGTACACACAACACTCATCTCTCTAGGGGGGACACCACTCTCACTTCTTACTACATTCTATATTCTGTACAGCCAACACTCATGTCACTAGTGGGGACACCACTCTCACTTCTTACTACATTCTATATTCTGTACACACAACACTCATCTCACTAGTGGGGACACCACTCTCACTTCTTTCTACATTCTATATTCTGTACACCCAACACTCATCTCACTAGTGGGGACACCACTCTCACTTCTTACTACATTCTATATTCTGTACACACACAACACTCATCTCTCTAGGGGGGACACCACTCTCACTTCTTACTACATTCTATATTCTGTACACACAACACTCATCTCACTAGTGGGGACACCACTCTCACTTCTTTCTACATTCTATATTCTGTACACCCAACACTCATCTCACTAGTGGGGACACCACTCTCACTTCTTACTACATTCTATATTCTGTACAGCCAACACTCATCTCACTAGTGGGGACACCACTCTCACTTCTTGCTACATTCTATATTCTATACACCCAACACTCATCTCTCTAGGGGGGACACCACTCTCACTTCTTACTACATTCTATATTCTGTACACCCAACACTCATTTCTCTAGGGGGGACACCACTCTCACTTCTTACTACATTCTATATTCTGTACACACAACACTCATCTCACTAGTGGGGACACCACTCTCACTTCTTTCTACATTCTATATTCTGTACACCCAACACTCATCTCACTAGTGGGGACACCACTCTCACTTCTTACTACATTCTATATTCTGTACAGCCAACACTCATCTCACTAGTGGGGACACCACTCTCACTTCTTACTACATTCTATATTCTATACACCCAACACTCATCTCTCTAGGGGGGACACCACTCTCACTTCTTACTACATTCTATATTCTGTACAGCCAACACTCATCTCACTAGTGGGGACACCACTCTCACTTCTTACTACATTCTATATTCTATACACCCAACACTCATCTCACTAGTGGGGACACCACTCTCACTTCTTACTACATTCTATATTCTGTACACCCAACACTCATTTCTCTAGGGGGGGACACCACTCTCACTTCTTACTACATTCTATATTCTGTACACACAACACTCATCTCACTAGTGGGGACACCACTCTCACTTCTTTCTACATTCTATATTCTGTACACACAACACTCATCTCTCTAGGGGGGACACCACTCTCACTTCTTACTACATTCTATATTCTGTACAGCCAACACTCATCTCACTAGGGGGACACCACTCTCACTTCTTACTACATTCTATATTCTATACACCCAACACTCATCTCTCTAGGGGGGACACCACTCTCACTTCTTACTACATTCTATATTCTGTACAGCCAACACTCATCTCACTAGTGGGGACACCACTCTCACTTCTTACTACATTCTATATTCTGTACACACAACACTCATCTCACTAGTGGGGACACCACTCTCACTTCTTTCTACATTCTATATTCTGTACACCCAACACTCATCTCACTAGTGGGGACACCACTCTCACTTCTTACTACATTCTATATTCTGTACAGCCAACACTCATCTCACTAGTGGGGACACCACTCTCACTTCTTTCTACATTCTATATTCTGTACACCCAACACTCATCTCTCTAGTGGGGACACCACTCTCACTTCTTTCTACATTCTATATTCTGTACACCCAACACTCATCTCACTAGTGGGGACACCACTCTCACTTCTTACTACATTCTATATTCTGTTCAGCCAACACTCATCTCACTAGTGGGGACACCACTCTCACTTCTTACTACATTCTATATTCTATACACCCAACACTCATCTCTCTAGGGGGGACACCACTCTCACTTCTTACTACATTCTATATTCTGTACACCCAACACTCATCTCTCTAGGGGGGACACACTTCTTACTACAATGTACATTCTATATTCTGTACACCCAACACTCATTTCTCTAGGGGGGACACCACTCACTTCTTACTACATTCTATATTCTGTACACACAACACTCATCTCACTAGTGGGGACACCACTCTCACTTCTTACTACATTCTATATTCTGTACAGCCAACACTCATCTCACTAGTGGGGACACCACTCTCACTTCTTACTACATTCTATATTCTATACACCCAACACTCATCTCTCTAGGGGGGACACCACTCTCACTTCTTACTACCTTCTATATTCTGTACACCCAACACTCATTTCTCTAGGGGGGACACCACTCACTTCTTACTACATTCTATATTCTGTACACACAACACTCATCTCTCTAGGGGGGACACCACTCTCACTTCTTACTACATTCTATATTCTGTACAGCCAACACTCATGTCACTAGTGGGGACACCACTCTCACTTCTTACTACATTCTATATTCTGTACAGCCAACACTCATCTCACTAGTGGGGACACCACTCTCACTTCTTACTACATTCTATATTCTGTACACTCATCACTAGTGTATGTATGTGTAGCAGTAAGTCTAATGTGACTTTTCTTGTGACAGCTTGGAACTGACACTTGGTTTTACACTAAACGATGTTTCCTCTCCTTAATTGAAAACATGGTATGTAGCTATTAAAGCCTATGATGTGGAATTGGATTCCCTTTTGAGATTGCCTTTAAGGTAGTTCGGGACCATTAGATTCCATCCTTGGGTTGTTTTCTAACTTCTTTCACTAAAATAATTTTATTCTCCAACTTTATAGCCAAAGTTCTAAACCTCATTAAGCCATTGACTCCGAAACCGACCGAAACCGGCAGTAAACATCGATACTGCTTTGAAAAATTCGAACTTTCTGAATTTTCGTAACATTGATCTCATGGCCAGTTATTAGTGACAACTAGATAACTCTTCAAATTTTAACCTCAAGTAAACTGACTTACAAGTCCGATTTCTGGGCATTACCGTATTCAATGGTGTATAAGCCGCACTCACAGATAAGCCGCACCCCGAGTTTGGGAACGCAAATTTTGAAAAAAATGTTTTTTACTCGGGCACTGGAGGAAGCCCGAGTTATAAAATGGGCACTCTGTTTTTTCTGTTGGCCACAAACGGGTCGAATAGTTTCCGAACGCCTATCGAACTAAATCCAAAAGTATGATTCGCTCAAATTAACAAACGGGTCAAATAGTTTCCGAGTGCGTATCGAATTAAATCCGAAGTATTATTGCTCAGGTCGAAGGGCCCCGAGCTGCGCAGTCTTGTGCAGTTCACATCGTACAACCAGCACAACCGCTTACGGTTACTTATCGGAATATCTTCGTATGCCGAACTCCTTATGGTTACTTATCTGGATATTTTCGTATTACATGTGAATTGGAACGATACAGAGAAGATTAGCAAGATATTTATTTTCGTTAGGTCTTGTAGGAAAACATGCTCGAGGATCCAGCGGTTTTTGTCCGCGCTCCGAAGTCACCGGCCGAAACAACCCGCTGGATAAATTACCTGCTATTACGAGTTCTGTGGCGTGATACGAATCTTGATTTTGATTGGCCCTCTTTTTGAGTTAAAGAGGGCCAATCAAAACTCGACCATAATTTTCAAAGATAGCGTCCATGTTGACGGATGTTTTAAAGAAATGCATTTGCGTGATGCGATCGATCACGTACTCGATCACGATCACGTCTTCTCCGGGATCGATTTCCTAAAGCCAGAACAGTTCATGGACCTTCATGGTTCTCGAAGCGTTTAATTATCGTTTAAAAAAAAAGGGAATGATATTTATATTTGCACAGCTACCGACAGGATATGGCAAAAGCTTGATATTCTTGCTTGTGATATCCGATCATTAGCGCTGGTAAATGTGTTGTTTGAATTGGGAGGCCAGAAACGATTTGAAGCTACAAGTACCGCCAACTGAAAGAATACGCACCACGAGTACGGAATACGGAGTTTTCAGCGTATATATCATTATGAACAATCTGGACTTCAGTTGTCACTTCATTTTTGACATTTCTTTAGGGTCTGAAATGCGATCTATACTAAATCCGTTTGAGAGCGTATCACGCCCCAGAACTCGTACTAGTAGGTAATTTATCCAGCGGGTTGTTTCGGCCGGTGACTTCGGAGCGCGGACAAAAACCGCTGGATCCTCGAGCATGGTAGGAAAACTGTTAGCACGATTGTAAACTGTCTGAAAAGGCATTAGCACCCGTTAATTTGCCTGTTTAACGTCTAACCAATGGCCAATGCTTTCAGGAGTAACTAATAGTAATAAACACACAAATGATGTGCGTATGCTTTTATACTTTTATGTTAATTTTATGTAAATTTCTGGTACCAATTCCCGATGTTCTCGCAGATAAGCTGCACCCCCAACTTTGGATCGCGATTATCGGGAAAAAAGTGCTGCTTATACGCCGGTGAATACGGTAGTTTGTTTTTCATAGAAATCAAAAATGCGTGTTTTTGACGCAATTTCACACCTCGAAAATGAACGACAATTGACTTGGATTTTCTTCCAAAATACATCATTGCGAAACAAAACGCCACTTTCTCAGCAAACTTCCATCTCTCTTCTTGATATATTATATTCGTGAATTTTTCCCTCTCTCTTCCTTAACTTGCCGAACAATAGCCATTTCCTTAGGACCACTTTTGCAAACACGTGTTTTCCTTCTGCACGCCCGAAAAGGATGCCGGGAACATACGGGAATTTTTGGCAGCAAGCATCCCGCCCTTTGTGTTTTTTTAGACTTTTTTAGAGTGCCGAGCCACTAGGTCCTACAGGCAAAATATTGCACCGGTTGCATATTACAAATCCAAAGTCGCCAAATGCCTTTGTAGGCCTTGGAATCCACCACAGAAAGACCAGAGAGACGATTTCACAGTTGAGTCCGCCATTTTTAATTTCCTCAACGCACCGCCGATGTGTCTTCATGAAATCGCTTCTCTCGCCTGATTTCTTCCAGGAGAACAGTCTCTACCACACCAGTCAAGCTTAATGATGCTGTCCTGGGGGCTTCTGTGGCGAATAATGGCTATAAAACACTCTAAAATGCAAAATTGGCCTTCTTGAGGTAGAAAGATCTACCAGCCCCGACGAGCTAACAAGAAGAAAGGCAACACACGTGAGAACCTGAGCTTGTGGGCTTTCAGAACTGCCAAGATTTCCATGGAAACCCCTTATATGAAATCGAAATTTCCTATTGCGTGATTTAAGGTCCAGAAAATCGCTAAAAAACTCAAAATAGGTCAGGAGCGAATGGGTTAATAATTCATGAGCAATTGATCCATTGGCAACTAGTTTGGTTGAATTGGTCACATGCATGGATCTACATGTAACACTTGCGTAAATCATTCCGACCTGATTATATTTAAACGACATGTTGACCACCGTGAGTGCAATCTGTTCGTTTTCACTTACGATTAGTGAATGTCACGCATTATTACTTACGGTAACCGGCTTTGGCTCACTTACGTTTTACACTAATGATAAGTTAAACCGATCATTTGACTTGAAGAGATGACAGTTACAGTCACCAGAAAAGAGATGCGCTCGATGGCGGTGTCTTAAGGACCGTAATAAAATTTGAAAAATTGCTATCTCCATTTCTTCGACTATAAGTATTTTTGGTACCAAGGATGCATATGGGAATACGTGTTTCGAGTAAAAAGATCTAAAAATCATCAGACCCGGTCAATAAATACAAGATACTAAATGGTCCTCAGTGCAATCTACCGAGTTGATATAATTATTTATTTAACCTAGAAGGCCCAGTGGAAGATTAGCTATGCTAAACTGGTGCATTTTATAAATGTTTTTTTATATCGCCTCACGATTGTATCTCTGGTTGCATAGCGCGCTCAGCATGGGGACGTACTCGTTTGATGATGAGACAGGAAATATTCTTGAGACATGGTTGGACTAAAATTGGCCACTTTTGTGACGATTTTATTTGTACTAATAAACAAAGGTTACGCCACGCTTGAGTAATAATAAGTACGGATTGTACGCGCGGCGTAACCATAGAAACTAATTGAACAGAATTAAGTCTCTTCAGCAAAGGTGGGGAAATTAACCGCCAACAGCCACAGAGATGTGGCAACCCCACCAAGAACCCAAGCTGAGCTCGCGTTTGCACTTACGGTATGCATCAATTTCGCATGATAAACATGTATAGCAGCTCATGTCTGACCTATACAAAATCAAGTTACATCAAATGGATAAAATGACTACAAATTCCATGTGGAATACGGTCTATAAAGACCTTTAAACATGTATAGCAGCTCATGTCTGACCTATACAAAATCAAGTTACATCATATGGATAATATTACTACAAATAATACACTACAAATTACATGTGGAACACGGTCTATGAAATGTCATTTTAAACATGTATAGCAGCTCATGTCTGACCTATACAAATCAAGTGACATCAGATTGATAAAATTTCGTCAAATAATACACTACAAATTGAGTGACTTTCCTCCCAGAAACTGAGGTCGCAACACAGCGAAAATACACAGCAGCTCATGTCTGACCCGCGCAAGAGCACCAATATTACGACCGACAGTCCTGGATTGGTTGTTTTAACGATTAGCTGATAAAGATGGTGGGCGAATATACAGTTTAAAGGCATCTGAATTCCAACGCCCTAAAGCTCTAATTTGCGCATCTGATAGACCTCGTTCTGCTGCGTGACAGGCTGCACCAATTCGGAAGCTATGGCCTTTGTATCGCGATGTATCTAACCCACAGAAAACCAAGGCTTGGCGCAGTTCTGTGTTAAACTGAGCCACCGTTACTGGCGTGCCGTCGGCGAAACAGAAAAGAGGTCCATTGCCATAGCCCCTGACCTTAAAATAGTCATTTAAAAGTTGGACTGGACAGAAGAGTTCTGAAGACTCTCTGTCTATTAAAATATCAAAGGGACGATTGGCCGTGTTATGTTTAAATTTTGTTATTATTATCTTCACTGTGGTGACCTGACTATCACGTACAAGAAATTTGACTTGTTCGTACTGGACCACCTCGACCGGTCCGGTTCTAGTTTTACTAGCTAGCTCTCCTATTCTAAAGAAACCATAGAAAGCCACCATATACATGGCTGAGTAGAGAGAGCGCTGGTAGGCCGAAGAGTTAGTATGTGCAAGAGATTTTACAAGTTCATAGAGCAGTGGGCGAGAAATCGGTAATCGAATGTCGGCCTTGCTCTGACGGCTTACAGCTACAAGTAATTTTTGTATGACGAATGCTTTAGTAGGATCAGTGACTCCTTTCATTTTATGCACGTATCCGATGGCCGAAAGATACGAGTTGATAGTTGCTGGGGCCAAACTTCGTGCACAGAGATATGAGACAAACAAGGCGAGACAAGAAGTCGCGACAGGAAACGTTAGATTGGTTTGATGATAATAACGTTGATAAAATTCCCCGAAGACCGCCCATGCTCTATGATACATCTTCTGAGAAGCAGTTGTTAGAGACGAATTAAGTAATTCTTTTAATGTAACGACCAACTCCTCGGAAGTAGGTTCTCGGGTACCTGCGTGGGTGCTTCGTCGGCTTCGGGAAATATTTCCCTGAACGCTTGGATCTGAAATCGAGAGATTAAATCGGCCCTTGTATTGTCAACGCCCGGCACATGCGAAGCCCGAAACATTATGTTGTGTTTCAACGAGGTCAAGACTAGGTCACGTATCAAAACCATGACTAATGGATGTTTAGAGGTTTGTTGATTAATTATCTCAACCACAGCAGCGTTATCAGTAAAGAAATGCACACATTTGTTGGCCATAAAGCTAGCCCACACGTGCAGCGCAATGACTATGGGAAAAAGCTCAAGAAACGTAATATTAATTGATTTCCAATTGTCCGGCCAATCTCCGTAAAACCATTTACTCCCAAAAATGGCGCCATAGCCTTTCGACCCCGCTGCATCTGAGTACATTGTAAGTGGAGGTGATGAGAGCCATCTTTCCTCCAAGAAAAATGTTCTGCCATTAAACTCTTCCAAAAAGGTCAACCAAGTAAGAATGTCAAGCCGAGCCGCTTTAGTTAATCGTATGCGATGATGCGGGCGGCGCGCACCTTTGGTGAGATCAATAAGGCGACGGAGAAAGGCACGGCCAGGAAGTACTACTGAACACGTAAAATTCAGAAGTCCTAATAAAGACTGAAGCTCCCGTAAAGTTACTTTGCGGCGCTTATAAAGGGCCGTCAACATAGTGCGACATTTTAGAAGCTTCTCCTCTGGTAAACGTGCCTCCATAATAACCGAGTCTAGAGTAATACCGGCGAATTGAAGCGTAGTTTCAGGCCCTTCAGTTTTTTTCTTGTGCAATGGGAATGCCTAGATGTTGGCACATTAATAAAAATTTATTAAGGTCATCCCTGCACTTGGCCTCAGTTTCAGCGATAAACAAAAAGTCATCAAGAATATGGAGCACGCTCGAGGCACCCAGATGGTGTTTTGATAGCCATTCTAAAGAGGTACTAAAAGCTTCGAAAATCGCGCACGATGATGAACAACCCATAGGCAAGCAACGATCAAAATAATATGAATCATTCCATTTCATGCCCAACAGATGGTAGTCATCAGGGTGAATTGGAACAATACGAAAAGCTGATTTGATATCAGTTTTCGCCATATAACAACCCGCTCCAGTGGTTTTAATAACCTGAATTGCATCGCTAATTCTAGCATAATGGACTGAGGAAGTCTCGTAGGGGATAGAATCATTTACCGACGAGCCCTCGGGGTACGACAAATGGTGGATGAGACGAAATTCAGACGGAGTCTTTTTAGGGACTACACCCAAAGGAGAAGAAACGAAATTCAAAAATGGGGGAGAGGAAAAGGGTCCAACAATCCTGCCTGCTTCCCGTTCCTTGCCCAGTTTATTGATAATAACCTGAGGATTTTCCGTTGCACTTTTGAGATTTGGCGAGATAAATGAATGACAGTGTCCAACGGAACCAATTTTAAAACCTACCGAAAAACCATTGATTAAAAATGTCTTTAACTCAGAGTCATAATCGGAAAGAAGAGTTTTAAGGTGTTCTACTTTTACGGGTGTTACCGGAGGGCTGTTTAGGACTCGCTGAATTCTCTCCGTGTCCGCTAGGCTGCTGTGGGCTGCTGCTACACTGATTTCCCGGGTGCTTTGCGCCGCATCGAAAACATTTGTGGTCGAAGCGACACCCGGAACAGTGCTTGCCAGCGTTAAACGTCCAACAACTGCCCTTTGGAAATGATTGTTGTCGTCCTCGGGGTCGTTGGGTGGACTTGTCGACAGGGGAAGGTTGAAATTTGGCACGAAAAGTCGCTGCTCTGTGCCATAATTCCCAATGTACAATGTCCCACGGGTATTGACCTGGAGCGGATTGTCGTATGAAGCGAAATTGTTCATCGTAAAATGCCCAATCCCCAGCACGAGACGCGATATCCCTCACGACCTCCCCGAACTTCATTAATCCCGGGGTCTCAGTTGGGAACTTCACCGAATAAACAGCAACAAAGGTATGGAATGCTGTCACCCACTGACTTATAGAGCCAATTTTTTTTGTGGCTTGACAGGGTTCGAGCGTAAATTTCGCTTGCGTTGATGCATCGGTAGAGAGTGACAGGGAGTACTTATTTGGATTCGGTGAAATCTCCAACAGGACCCCAAAATCAATAAACTCGTTGGCCCATATTTTGGATTTAAGCTTAGCATTTAAGCGGCTTCCTAGTGGTACTGTTATGCTCGCAAATATAGGCGAGCGAGGTTCAACTGTTTCAGGTAAAACAGTTAAATCTGAAATAGTACCTGAACCACTGGCAATACTATTGACAGTCGCTGCTACTGCCGCCTCAACTTGGTTACCAGGTGTTTCTCGCTGCTGATGATTGGCGAGGGCACTACGCACGGCGGAGCAGATCGTGTCTGCTAAAGCTGATGCGTCAACGGAGGGCCCAGTAGCCGATCCACCATTAACTGCTGGTGGCACTTGAGCTTGTGAAGGGTCGACTTCCACTGCATCGGACGTGCGTGTTCTTTGGCGCTTACGTGGAGGCATGACTTATGATGAAGGAACACATTAATGGTGTTTATACTAATATCAGCTTCGAGTCATGCTAAACTAGCAATGAAAAGGCAGCGCAAAAATGTTGCATACAGAGATATTGGGTAAAATGCTGATAAAAGGTGCTCATTCCACGAATTTGAGAAAGATATATAAATTATACGTCGGTAATGAGGCAATAACAGGTAAATTGATTCCAATCATTATGACAAAGGCGCCATTACCGAGTGAATAGGGCGCGCCGATATGGCGGCCGATAAGGATTGTACACTCAATGGTAACATAAAGCGCAAGCTAAAAGCCCTTGAACCACACAAAATGGGATTCTCAAGAATCCACACAATAATTGTCCGAGCGGCTCAAGTGCCGTCACGGAACATAACAATGGTCAAGATAAAAATGATGGACTCAAAAGGCCGACCGAACGCATAACCAAATGTAAATAAATTTCTATACCAAACGGGAAGAGCTACTCTTCTTATCAACGGTCCCGTATAGAATGCAAACATTTAAGCACTGCCCCTCTAATGCTTCGATATAATTTGTGTTGCCCCTCGTTATTGAGGTGTACACCATCGCAGAACAAAATGGGGCGACGTGGATTCCAAAAGCCCCTATGAGGCCAGTATATTACATAGGGTAGGGGTTCTAGGACTGTTTTAAGGTATTTAGCCAGTAACCCGACCTCCCTATTAAATTTTTCAGAATAACTGCGACGCAGTGTCTGACCTACACAGATGAGCTTAACCCCGTGTTCTTCGTGTAAAAGGCGGACAAAATCATCTATTTCTGAACCAACGGTTAAAGCCGTCATACCGCGGCAGGTTAAATCGTTGGTGCCGAGTTGCAAGAAAACAACATCGGGTTAAAGGCACACACAACATGGAGGTCTAATCGTTTACATTTAGCCACCGTGCGGCCTCCAACACCATGCCAGCGAACGACGGCAGGTTCGGTGATTCGAAAATCTAGCTTAAATTCAGATGAGTGTTCTTCAACAAATTGCCGCAATCGACGTATAAAAGAATGTCCAAGAATAAGAACACGGGGAGGCTCCATAATATAAAGTAATTTCCAGAATACAAAGAAAATTGTCGCGGAATTAATGTCGACCAAGTATCCAACAGTTCTCAGGCTCGAATCGACTCCGCTGCGCTGGCTCGCAACACAACAAGGGACTGTATTTCGTTCTGATTTTCAAGACTTTATTCAGTCTTCACACTCTGGTTACAATTCTTACAATTCTGACTTAACTGGACTGATAGTCGCTTATTTATACTATAATACTACAATAGACAATGATTTCTTGTACAGTCACAACTATGTGAATTATTAGGGTGCGGCTTAAATACATCCTTTGAGGCTACATAGGCGTTTCATAACTAAGACTTAATAGCTAAGATACTAAGACTTAATAGCTAAGATAACTAACAACTATAAATCAACAAAAATGTACCGATTGATTATGACGTTCTCCCGCGCATGAGATGTGTTTCCGCATACGCCTAAATTATTCCCGGACACTCTCCCCCCCTTGACTCGTTTATGAGTCAAGCATCGCTCGGTTCTTCCACTGCGCGTCTAGTGCTGCCGCTCTCCTGGATGGTTGCCTGGCAACAACGGTACCCGTCCCACCCAGTGGTTCAATGCGAGCGACTTGCCCCGCTTTAACTTCTATGGGGTACAGCTTTTGTATAGGTCGCGCCATGCGCGAAGGCTTGCCCTTAGTTATTATCCTAATATTAGCTCCCCGTACAACATTGTCTGTTCCTTCAATCAAACTCTCTATAATCGCCATCCTCCACTCTCCTCTCTTCTTACACTCATCATGCACTGTCACTACATCGCCTACTTCTACTGTCCTGTCTTTGCTAGCTGACTTTAAACGGTGAAACTCTCTCAAGTCAAGTCTGCCAAATACTCTCTCCTCCACCTATTCCAGAAGTGAGCTAACTTCTTAGCCAGGTACCCATACCTTTCCTTACCGCTCATCTCCTCTCTGTCTTCCACAATCTCATCTGGGATTGATGTGATCCTCCTTCCATAGATCAAGTGCGATGGTGTTAACACCTCCTCTTCCAGCTCTTCGTACTCGTACGTCAACGGTCTAGCGTTCAGCGTCCCCTCTATCTCCACTATAATCGTTAGCAACTCATCAAACGTCAACCTCGCATTCCCTAACACCTTCCTAAGGCACCCTTTCACGAGACCCACCATTCTTTCAAAAAATCCTCCCCACCAAGGCGCCCTTTCCAAATTGAATCGCCACATAATTCGCTTGTTCCCGGTCTCCGCCCTTACTTCTGGATGCTCATACAATTCTTTTAGTGCCTTCGCAGTCGCCTGGAAGGTCTTCGCGTTATCGGAGACCATTAAATGTGGCGTGCCCCTCCTGGCCGTGAACTTACGCAGGCAACGATTAAATGTAGCTGCAGACAAATCCTCAACTAAATCTAGGTGAACTGCTCGAGTCACGCAACAGGTGAACACCGCTATGTATACTTTCTCTGAGCTGCCGACTCCCCCCTTAACGTACAAAGGCCCAGCAAAGGCAACTCCTACCTTTGAAAATGGTGCAGCCTCTGTAACCCTAAACTCCGGTAAGGGCGCTGTGGATGGTGCCCCGTATGCTCCCCCCTCATGCTTCTTGCATGTCACGCACTTACCTGGCGTCCCTTTGGTACCCAGTACCTCGCCCTTAACTCCGCAAGAGTTGACCTCACCCCACTATGGCAGACCCTCTGGTGGCAATCTCTCACTATCATCTCCGTCAACACATGATCTCTTGGTAAAATGATAGGATTTCTCGCACTGAAGGCGAGCTCGGCGTTTTCTAGTCTTCCTCGACACCTCAACATACCCCCCATGTCCTGCAGCCCTAGACTACTTACCAATTGGCTAAAATTTGTTATCCTTCTTCAATTCTGCTTGCGCCGCGAGAATCCACTCTTTCTCTGCCTCAATACCTTCTACCACTGCTATCTCCCCAGACCGCTTTGCACGCCCCATTGTTGCTGCTTGCAGGTTGTACACAAAGCGCTTGACCCAGGCTGTAACTCTAATTAGTTTCCTGAGCCCACCATATCTCTCGATACTCACCACTTCCTTGATGCCGACCGGCTTCTCCACATTGACAATCAACACAGTTGACTTCTTCTCTTCCTCTGAGGTCTCCAGCGTCTTGTTAGTCACAGTAGTAGCCGGCCAGTCAGTAAGTGTCCCAGCCAACCAAGACGGCCCCTCCCACCATATCTGACTTTGTTTCAGCTTCGTGGCTATCACCCCCCTGGACCCCAAATCGGCTGGGTTACTCTCCCCCGGGCAATGCCCCCAGTCCTTCTTACTAGTGAGCTTTAAAATCTCGTTCACTCTGTGCTGCACAAATTGCTTCCACTCACCACCTCTATTCATTATCCAATAGAGCGCAGTCTTGCTGTCTAACCACAGCCGCGTCCCTGTTATCTCCACCTCAGACTCAAGAGCTCCCAATACTGCGCGCATCTGCTTCGCCAGCATCCATGCTGACATCAATTCTAACCTTGGGATGCTTAAGGCCTTCAAAGGTGCTACCCGAGTCTTTGAAGTTAACAGTTCCACACTCACACCCGCGTCTGTATGGCAGACAAGGTAGATCACTGAACAGTATGCTTTCTTACTAGCATCGCCAAACCCGTGCAAATAGCATTTCGTGACCTTCCCTGGTGTAAAGCGGTTAACACATCTGTTAATTGTGATCTCTTTTGCCCTATGCAGGTCCTCTATCCACGCTTTTAGTCTATTGCTTACCTCCCCCGTAAGCTCCTCATCCCACTTAAATCCCCGACTACATAAGTCCTGAAATAACATCTTCATACTTACGGTTACTGGGCCGATAACCCCGAGGGGGTCAAACACTCCAGCTAATACGCTTAGCACGTTCCGTTTGGTCGGCACCAGACCCTCCGCTTTGTCGGCAATCGGCGTCAACATAACCTTAATCACATCCAGCTCACTATCCCAAACTACACCCAATACCTTCTCACTCTTGGCACACCCTTGAGCAGCAAGTCCAAGGGTTGCCTTGGCATAGGTCTCTTCCTCGTCTAACCTTACTACTTTCGAACCAGTGGACCCAGACTGTTTCTGGGGGTCAATGCTTACCTTTAATTCCCTGTCATTCGTTTTCCATTTCCGCAGCCTGAATCCACCTTCCGCTAGCCTATCTCTTGCCTTCTCGTAGAGTTTGTAGGCCCGGTCAGCGGCACATTCCCCTGTGACTAAATCGTCTACATAAAATCCATCAACCATTTTCCTGACAAACTCTGGGTCAGCATCTTCGTAAAGCGAAATATGATGTCTCAATGTTCCATTGAGCAAAAATGGCGAGGCATTCAAGCCAAACACAACCCGACAAAACCTATACACAACTACCTTTAAATTGTCCTGTAGCACGTCCTCTACCCACAGAAACCTCAAACAATCCCGATCACCCTTATCCACTTCTATATTTAGAAACGCTTTCTCTATATCCCCCACAAGTACAACTTTGTGACATCTAAACCGGATAAGAATATCGAATAACAAGGGGTTTAACGACGGCCCTACATGTAAACAATCATTCAATGACGTCCCGTTTTTTCCTTCCTTTGCGGACGCATCATAAACCACTCTTACCTTTGTGGTTTCTGCATCCCGACGTATGACAGCCTGATGAGGCAGATAATGAGCGTTTTCTGCCCTCTCCAAGTCAACTACTTTCTCTATAATACCCAACTTAAGTTGTTCCTTGATAATGCTGTCATACTCTATCAACACCTCTGGCTCCTTTTTTAATCTTCTTATCTGACCTTTCATGCGTGCAAGACTATTAGCGTAGTTGCTAGGCAACACTTCGTGACTCTCTTTCCATGGTAGCATGACTGAGTATCTATTTCCGTCAAAGCTAATACTATCTACAAACGATTCATGCACTTCGTCCCTTTCGCTGATACCTAACGCTTCTAAGTCCCAAAGCTTGTGTACGTTAGTTTCTAGTTCCCCACTGTCGTCAACTACAAGGTTGGCTTGTGCTGTCTGTGTTTCCTCAGTGCCACTACACCTCTTTAAGGGACCTGACAACACCCACCCTAGCTTAGTTTCTACTGCTACAGGCTGGTCTGGTTCCCCCCGCACTGTACGCCCACCTTGAAAACACCACAAGTAGTCTGCCCCTATAAGAATATCTATCTGTGAATCCTTGCTAACCTTACTAGTGACATCTGAAAACCAAAGGTTCTTCAAGTAAGGATAGTCCTTCTTGATGACGTCTACACTCTCATTCTGTATACTCGATATCTTAGGGACAACATACGCCTCTATCTGTGTGACGTTCCCACCCCTAAAGGGCATAACATTAATCTCTACCACGTCTCTCGACTCTGTCTCCTTGGGTCCCTGTCCAAAGGTGCTAATACTGAGTAATTCCCGGCGCACTACCCTCATTCCCAGTGCCCTTACCGCGCTACTAGTGACAAACGACCTGTGACTCCCTGAGTCAAACAACACTCTTAGCCTCCCCTCTCTCTCCGGTCCTTTAACTAAAGCACAAGCGGTTTGCAATGCTACCTTAGTTATCGTTCCCCCCTGCTTACTGTTTGCTAAATGATTAGCCGATTCCTTAATTGTCGTTTCACTACGACCTTCACAAAGAGCCGTGTGATGGCTACCCCCACAACCCTTACATGGAACACTAATCTTACAATCCCGTGCCCGGTGACCCTTACTCAAGCACCTAAAACATCTAGCATACTTATACACAAGAGTCTTACGTATCTTATGATCCTTGACCTCCTGGCACTCCTCGTGAGCGTGGTTTTTCAAACAAAAGGCACAACTTGGTTTATTGTTCCTGTCATTCTGTGTCAACAATGCGGCTGCTGTGGCTGGCCTGTCATTTCCTTCCTTTCCACGCTGACGACTTTCTTGTTTCGACGAAAACTGTTCCTTTGTAGTCGAAATTGTTTGATGTTGCTCCTTTAATTCAAGTTCTTTGACGAACGCCTTCAACATCTCCATCATTGTCCACTCCAGAAAATCACTTCCTCTTGTGATTGTCAATCTAAATGATTCTGGCAGTTTTTCCATTATAGATGGCACGACAATTGACTCATAAGAACGTGGATCCACTCCCAGTGCTAACAATCCTCTATAGTGAGTCTCACAACTGTCGTACAGCCTTCTCAATCGCTGCGTATCTTTGTCACTAAATACTGGCAGAAGTCCAATCAACTCCTTTACATGGGCCCTTTCGACGACATTCTTTTTGCCATACCGTTTCTTCAATAACCCCAACGCTTCCCCGTAGTTAGCCGATGTTAAGGAGAGACCCGCAATAGTCGACTTGGCCGGTCCCTCGAGGAGTCCACGCAAGTAAGAAAACTTGTCGACGCTCGAGAGCCCTTCGTTGCCATCAATTGAACTTTCAAAGGAATCCCAAAACTCTTGCCATTTACACACACTCCCATCGAACTTTAGGACCTCTAACTTGGGGAGTCTCACTCTAACATTTTTGCTCGGCAAACTTAGTTGAACCGCGGATGTTGGCGGCGTGTTGATCTTCAGCGAAGAGGGCGGGGTACACCTTTTCCTTACAACTTCATTTATATCCAATATTACCTTATGAAGTTCGGCGTTGATGTTGTCCGCCTCATCGATTTCCTTTTCGATGTCTTGCTCGACGCTCTCGCCATCTAAATCACTAATCAGCTCCAAGATTTGACCATCCAGAGCCTTTAATGACTCAATCTTTCCCTCGATGGGTCAACTTGCTTTGGATGAGCCAATTTTTGTCAACTTCTTCATCAGTTTCTCCTTCTAGTTTTTGGACGATCTTCGTCACAAGTTTCGTCGCCGATCCTCGGTGACCTGCTCGCATTTTCTTTCGCTTGGCAAGATCCTCCATGGTAACACTCTTTCAATGCAATCCTTTATACCAACAAAATCTTGTCCAACGTACAATCTACGAACCTTCCTTATCCGGCTCGAAGGACCAGTTGTCGCGGAATTAATGTCGACCAAGTATCCAACAGTTCTCAGGCTCGAATCGACTCCGCTGCGCTGGCTCGCAACACAACAAGGGACTGTATTTCGTTCTGATTTTCAAGACTTTATTCAGTCTTCACACTCTGGTTACAATTCTTACAATTCTGACTTAACTGGACTGATAGTCGCTTATTTATACTATAATACTACAATAGACAATGATTTCTTGTACAGTCACAACTATGTGAATTATTAGGGTGCGGCTTAAATACATCCTTTGAGGCTACATAGGCGTTTCATAACTAAGACTTAATAGCTAAGATACTAAGACTTAATAGCTAAGATAACTAACAACTATAAATCAACAAAAATGTACCGATTGATTATGACGTTCTCCCGCGCATGAGATGTGTTTCCGCATACGCCTAAATTATTCCCGGACAAAAATTAACTTAACTTGCCTGATATGTTCGAATCAGGTGTGAGTCCACGATGGTATGCACAGCAAAAGGGGCTGAATCATGAGATAGGGTTTTCTTCGAGTTACGAACTTCGAGTTACGAACTTCGAGTTACGGATTTTCGAGTTACGCGCTCGGACACACCCATAATTTATAGCCAACGCCCACTTTGACATTTACGCGTAACTCGATGACAAACATCGGTGAAATCAAAATCGAGTTACGTAACTCGAAGTCAACGAAGCGAAACTTTATTTTCGAGTTACGCGTTAACTCCGTAACTCGATCCTAAAACTCGACAAACACGTTTTCGAGTTACGTACTACATATATATGCAATAAAATATATACTACATATATATGCAATAAAATATGCAACTTTCATATTTTTACTTTTTAGTCGGGCTTCCTGTGGAAGCCCTGACTCTAAAAATGAGAAGCGTTCTTTGTCGTCGTTGACCTCAAATCCTGTGCATGCGCCCTGTGCCGGCCGAAGGAGACATAAAGTCTGGCCAAGAAAGATTAGAAAGCACAAACCAATCAGGGAAAGCACCGGAGGTCAAGGGGTCGAAATATAAGTCTTTTTTCGTCTGTATCTAAATTTAGATTGAAACAGGACGCTCTAGTAGCGTGAAGCCGGACTGCTAATTAACGTTTTTACTGATATACTGTAAAGTTCGCAGTACTGAAATTGCAAGGAAAGCATGTTCTATCGAGCTCGAATCACGCAACGACGAGCAACCAAAAACTGTTTCAATCGCACTATAAGATATCTATATTTAGTTCAAATAGGTTACATTTCATTTAGAAGCCCGACTTCACGCTAGAAGAGCGTCTAGTTTATTTATTAATATATTATTATTATCAAAGTAGCTTACACTGGCTGATATACGAAAATACGCTATTTTGTCTTGTATAGTTGACATTTTAGCATTGAATATTTAATACCTCTTCTACGCAGATGTTTATATATTGACAGTTGAAAGGAATATTTGCTACACTGGTGGGAAAACGAAACTCCTTTTACTGCGATTCTCAGTATTATGCGAACTCAGGCATTTAAGCAGTTGGCTTGTAATTTGGTTTTTCGAAGAATGTATTTAGTTTTGAATTTGTTTGAGTTTTGAATTTTATTGACAGAAGCGAAAAACCAAGTTCCAGCCGCCCGACTGTTTGAATGTCTGAGTTCGCATAATACTGAGAATCGTAGTATTAAATTAAAGCTTTGGTATTCATGTCACTATATAATATGAAAAATATTAAGCCTAGATTTGTTGAGCTGAACCGGTTCGCTGTAGTTAATTGTTGATTCCTTGCTAGATAACCATTGGCATATGGCCAGGTTACAAATAGTATATGGGATATATCAGGCTACTGTATTCATTAAATAAATTGTAACGGCTTCCAGTGCGCATTAATTATATAGAACGGAATCTTAAGACTCACACGCAGTACGACTCCGAAATACTTATACTTGAGCTATGCACTGCCGACTCACGAATGTTGTGTAAGAGATCTAGATATCCATCTATTCGGCATGCATATCTGCTGTTTATCTATCTACCGTAGAATTCCGATATAGTAACGGACCCCGTTACTTTCGAATTTAGCAGGCCAATTAAGGGGCAGTTACTTTCGGGTAGCCGTTACTATCGGATGGTTAAAAAACGTTTGCAAACACAAAACAACCCCCCTTTGCTACGTCATCCACATGCTAAATTATACGATATTTATTCACAACAATCTACAAGATTATAAAGTAAACTGTAACAAATACCGGTATATACTATACAGGTTGTCAGGCTGAACTGGTTCTTATATTATATGATTAATTGGCTAAATTTCAGCCTGGAGGTTCTTAATCCGCAGTTTCTGTATGAAAATCGTCAGTCAAAAACATTATTAATGGTACAGTATAAACTGATTGAATGTAAAAAAAAAAAATTTGATAAATAAAAAATGTACGTAACTCGAAAACGTGTTTGTCGAGTTTTAGGATCGAGTTACGGAGTTAACGCGTAACTCGAAAATAAAGTTTCGCTTCTTGACTTCGAGTTACGTAACTTGATTTTGATTTCACCGATGTTTGTCATCGAGTTACGCGTAAATGTCAAAGTGGGCGTTGGCTATAAATTATGGGTGTGTCCGAGCGCGTAACTCGAAAATCCGTAACTCGAAGTTCGTAACTCGAAGTTCGTAACTCGAAGAAAACCCTCCCTCCTGAATCATAGCCCTCATGGATCTAAGTAGATCTCACTGCGCACGTGATCAATCTGTGATTGGTTCGCTTTAGCCTCCGCCCTTGGACCACGTGCGACGACAAGTGTTGAGTGATATACAAGGATGTGATGCGATATAAAAATGTCATTATACTTTCGCATAATGTTTGCTTTATATTATCCTTCTTTAAATAAAGTTCATTCATTCATTCAATGATGAAATGTCGTGATTTCAAAACTCTCGATCTTTACTCTGAATGAAACCCTTTACTCTGAATAAACGAATTTTAGTCGCAGTCTTTGTTCCACTAAGTCTCCATTTGGAAGTATTTTTTCAATACTTTAGATCACTGTGATCGGCATGACTTGTATGAACCGGCTTTGGCGTTAACACTAATGATGAGTTAAACCGGTTGGAAAGAGGTTACGGTGTGTGTAAATAGAGTTTGAAAATTAAAATTCCATTTACTACAAGTAAACATTACCTAATAATTTAACAACATATGTATGTAACGGGTTGATAAGGTCCGTAAAGACGAAACGTGTTGACCCATATGATAACTTTGTTGTACATATAAAGATTTACTAAAGGTTTAGAACCAATCACTATGACAAGAATTTCAAAATATTTTTAAGTCCTAGTTTCAACGAAATAATTTAATACTTACTGTATATTATGCATTTTCATTTTCCATGTTTTTTATCAAAAATATAATAAAAACAGTGGGTACTAATGTACCGGTGGTACGTATGAGATATAACAACCAGAAACACTACTAAAAACCTATTTCCCCATCCATGCAGAACTGGGCTCTAGTATTTTGAGTCCTGACTATTTGGAACAATTTATGTAGTTTTTCTACTCTGTAACGAATTCATTCAGGAATTCCTTTTTTATAATAATAATAATTCATTTTTGTGCAGAACCATTTGTATCGTTTGTGGACAAAACTTACTAGTACTTATTAGTAAAAATTATGTTGTTGTTTTTAAGACACATTGTAAGCGCAATGAGGTTAGAAATTATTATTATTATTATTATTTATTACTTATAGAGCCCTATTTACAATAATAGATCAATAGCGCTTTACAATAGAGAAATAAATAACAATAAAAATATGTATATAAAGTAATTAAAATAACGTAATAAAATAAAGTTCGATATCATAAAAGTAATGAATCCTATCAACTAAAAACATAAGTCTTTAATGCCTTTAAAACAATTTCAATTAATGTCAATGACCTTATGTTAAGACCATTATTTGACCTAAGATTATATGACGACTTAGACTTAATAATAACAATAATATTAATATTAATAATATTAATAAATTATTATTAACAATAATAATAATAATATTAAAGTCTTGTGATACTAATTAACGTCTTCTGCAAAAAGTAACGTTTATCCGCGAAAATAGTGGTGCTACGATTGCAAATTCAAATTAACCAATATTTAAATATATGTCAAAACTACTTCTCATTCAATAAATGATGAAAAGTGAGATACACCAAATGGATGCGCAGTAACAAGGATCCCTAACTACCTTACTTATGTTTGTTGTTACTAATGTATTGGTTGGTTGCATACTAATGTATTGGTTGGTTACTAATGGTTGGTTGCATACTAATGTATTGGTTGGTTGCATACTAATGTATTGGTTGGTTGCATATATGTATTGGTTGGTTGCATACTAATGTATTGGTTAATGTATTGGTTCGTTGCATACTAATGTATTGGTTGGTTGCTAATGTACTAATGTATTGGTTGGTTGCATACTAATGTATTGGTTGGTTGCATACTAATGTTGGTTGCTAATGTATGCATACTAATGTATTGGTTGGTTGCATACTAATGTATTGGTTGGTTTGGTTGCATACTAATGTATTGGTTGGTTGCATACTAATGTATTGGTTGGTTGCATACTAATGTATTGGTTGGTTGCATACTAATGTATTGGTTGGTTGCATACTAATGTATTGGTTGGTTGCATACTAATGTATTGGTTGGTTGCATACTAATGTATTGGTTGGTTGCATACTAATGTACTAATGTATTGGTTGGTTGGTTGCATACTAATGTATTGGTTGGTTGCATACTAATGTATTGGTTGGTTGCATACTAATGTATTGGTTGGTTGCATACTAATGTAATGTATTGGTTGGTTGCATACTAATGTATTGGTTGGTTGCATACTAATGTATTGGTTGGTTGCATACTAATGTATTGGTTGGTTGGTTGCATACTACTATACTAATGTATTGGTTGGTTGCATACTAATGTATTGGTTGGTTGCATACTAATGTATTGGTTGGTTGCATACTAATGTATTGGTTGGTTGCATACTAATGTATTGGTTGGTTGCATACTAATGTATTGGTTGGTTGCATACTAATGTATTGGTTGGTTGCATACTAATGTATTGGTTGGTTGCATACTAATGTATTGGTTGGTTGCATACTAATGTATTGGTTGGTTGCATACTAATGTATTGGTTGGTTGCATACTAATGTATGTTGCATACTAATGTATTGGTTGGTTGCATACTACATACTAATGTATTGGTTGGTTGCATACTAATGTATTGGTTGGTTGCATACTAATGTATTGGTTGGTTGCATACTAATGTATTGGTTGGTTGCATACTAATGCATACTAATGTATTTGGTTGCATACTATGTATTGGTTGGTTGCATACTTGGTGCATTGGTTGGTTGCATACTAATGTATGTATGCATACTAATGTATTGGTTGCATACTAATGTATTGGTTGGTTGCATACTAATGTATTGGTTGGTTGCATACTAATGTATTGGTTGGTTGCATACTAATGTATTGGTTGGTTGCATACTAATGTATTGGTTGGTTGCATACTAATGTATTGGTTGGTTGCATACTAATGTACTAATGTATTGGTTGGTTGCATACTAATGTATTGGGTTGGTTGCATACATACTAATGTATGGTGGTTGGTATTGGGTGGTTGCATACTAATGTATTGCATACTAATGTATTGGTTGCATACTAATGTATTGGTTGGTTGCATACTAATGTATTGGTTGGTTGCATACTAATGTATGCATACTAATGTATTGGTTGGTTGCATACTAATGTATTGGTTGGTTGCATACTAATGTATTGGTTGGTTGCATACTAATGTATTGGTTGGTTGCATACTAATGTATTGGTTGGTTGCATACTAATGTATTGGTTGGTTGCATACTAATGTATTGGTTGGTTGTTGCATACTAATGTATGTACTAATGGTTGGTTGCATACTGATGTATTGGTTGGTTGCATACTATGTATGTATTGGTTGGTTGCATATTGTTGGTTGGTTGCATACTAATGTATTGGTTGGTTGCATATGTATTGGTTGGTTGTATGGTATTGGTTGGTTGCATACTAATGTATTGGTTGGTTGCATTGGTTGCATACTACATACTAATGTATGTAATGTATTGGTTGGTTGCATACTAATGTATTGGTTGGTTGCATACTAATGTAATGGTTGGTTGCATACTAATGTATTGGTTGGTTGCATACTAATGTATTGGTTGGTTGCATACTAATGTGTTGTTTTTGTTTTAGGCCAAACACATGATAATGTTACGTGATAGCGTGGTTCAGGAAATTATACAGTTCCTAGAGCATTGTGAAAGTAGGTATTCCATGTTTTTTTATTTTACTTTTATTGCCAGTGATGCGGAAAGCAGCAAATCTCTAGTCACACAATTGATTATAAACGTCCTTTCATTATCTAGTGGTCAATCAGCTGATGAACGTCCTTTCATTATCTAGTGGTCAATCAGCTGATGAACGTCCTTTCATTATCTAGTGGTCAATCAGCTGATGAACGTCCTTTCATTATCTAGTGGTTAAACAACCGCCATGTTCAATCAACACAGCGAATTCTGTTAAAACCTTGCGAGAGCAGAAATGACGTGTAATGCAAGCCACGTGTCTACATTCTATGCTCACTTTTGTCAATTGATGTTTTAGTGTATGGAAAGAATGTACCCGCTGTGGTTGAACAACCACTAGAAGAACAACACTTGCATCCTGGCAAAAACACAGTCACGTATGAAGCAAGGTTACTCAAGAGTTTGTTTATGAAGCTGATTTAACAGCTGCTTTATTACATCTCATCAAGACAACCTATGAGTGAATTTGCACTATTAGTAAAGTATCATTTAATAAACAAGACCATGGTAGTAGGGTTCGCTCGTCAGTACATGCTATGAACCAGTGTAGAATTGGGATCCCTGTTGGGGGGGGGGGGGGGGGGGGGTTGGGGTTGGATTTGGAAGGCCGTGAATATATTGATGGAATCTTGATGATTTGGGTGCATTTTTTGCAATGTATTTAAATTTCGAGCCTCCTTATTTTTCTGCTTTTATGTTAGCACGTGTAAGTCGCCTCGCTGGAATTCTGCTCGGTTCTCTATCACGAACTGCATGGTAGAGGTATATGGTAGTTGTATCTGCTAGCATCACATTCATAGTAGTTGTATCTAACACGGTTATAATTAGCATTTCATATACATAGTTTTAGTTTTATTTTCATTGTTTTGTACACGACCCCACAAGCTTTTCAGCTTTAATTTTAATCGTGTATAAATAAAGTTATTGTATTGTATAATAAATAAACTTTGCATATCGTGATCTACATGTTTTTATTGATATAAACTCTGAATCCTCATCAGTATTGACAGATATTGTGATATATTTGAGAAAACAAGCGAATTATAGCTGTTTAAGGTTATATGTAGGTAGGTAGAACAGCAATAGCAAGCATAAACTTGTATGATAACAATACTAACAGTCATGACACAAATAATGCAAAGTAAAGTCCACTTCACCTTCATGTTAGATAATAACTCCTGTCTTTACAGACTTTTGTTATCGTGGGTTGCTTTCAGGATTGTAGTTCATAAATATACAACAGTTTAACTTCAAGTTTGTGAAACGATTACGAAAGTGTTCTAGTACTGACTGCAGATACCTCGGTCGTCGAGTCAGTTCACAACGATCAACTGTTTCTTAACGTTACTGGTTTCCAACAGACTTAAGACACGTCTGCCAATGACTAGATGAGATGGAGTTATCATTATCTATTGTTTGAAATGAGAACGGCTCGTGATTAGTCTGAACTAGGCCTAAACCACTCGAAATGTGTTCATAATATACAGTCATTTGCAAAAATTCTGGCCACCACGAAATATCAATATATCGGGTGCATTATGGGTAATTAAGTAATACTATTTTGAGTTTCCTAACTTATTAAATGAAGCAAAATTTACAAACAACAAACGTAAGACTAAAATAACCATTATACTAAATATTTCTACCAACTTTGCTGGCGTTAACCCGTTTTAAGGGGAATTTTCGATTATTTAATTACCCATAATGCACCCGATATATTGATATTTCGTAGCGGCCAGAATTTTTGCAAATGACTGTAAGTACAGTATTAAAGGGGCAGTGTCAAGCTATATGACCGCGAAAGCCTGGGTACGAAGAAGCGAGAAATAATAAAAGTCCACCGTGGACTTTTATTATTATCGATGTTTTCAATCCGTTTCCATCGACCTTAATAATGTTTGTTCAAGCGTCTAATGGATCACTAGTAATAATTCAAAGCATGTTCTTCATTTTCAACAATTCCTAGTGGGGATTATTTCATCTTAGAACTGACTTTGAAGCCGTTGAAGGAAAGTGTCGAACAGCCGTTGAGAGGCAGTCCGCCATCATCCTCGAGTGAAGAAAACCGAATTGTAAACCGGCAATTCTGGTCGATTGCGAAGGAATCTTGATCATCAATCGTAGGTGCAGTACTGTTCATGACTTTTGAAGAGAAAAACTCACGTAGAACGACTTGTAAACCGGTGAGCTTCCCACCATCTACTTATGTGTTGGGCTTCCTGTGTTTTATTTGATCGGCCGTTGGAAAATGATATCGCCGTGAATTCACATCTAGAATTCAATCCTTTTGATATATTGAAGTTCTAAAATTGCTTTCTAAATAAAGATTAGTATCTACATGAGTCTTGTAAGTCATTTATTTAGCGATTAGAATGGTTTTAGGGGGGTTTTGTAACACGCTACCGGGCAAGGTAGGCTTCTCAACCGAGTGTTATTGTTTTGATTTTAATGCGCATGCGTGAGGCTTGACACTGCCCCTTTAACTGCAAAACTTATTGTGTATTTATTACTCGGGCTACCTCTGGTAGCACATCGTAATTTGCAGACTCTTGTATTTTTTTCCTTCGCAAAATGCATTATTCACGTGATATTTCCCACGAGTTCCTTGGTTAACGTGTCGCCATTTTGTCGATTGTTTTGAGAAGTCTTATTACTCGGGTTTCCTGTGGAATACCCGAGTTATAAAATGCCGATTCTTTTGTTTTCTTCGCTATATCACAAATTGCCAACTTCAATTTGCTGTACTCGATGAATGAGGGCTCGACGATGCTTAGTAATTTCAACAACGAGTACGTATGCGAAACCGGACTGAAGTTAGCTGCCAATTCGCAGATGCCAATTCAGGTTCTTGAAGTTAATTAGCCAATTCACAAACTCGAATGCGGAACATGGGAAAGAGTATGCACATGATAAGGGTGCTGACAATATACCAACAAGCAAAAGTGCGCACATTTCCAAAACATCTCTTACGAATTATTGACAAAAAAGTGTTTATCGAACCATACATGCCCTTGTATGCAGAAACCAAAAACATAAATATTGGAATAACTCCAATACTGAACATACAAACATTCCCAAAGTTGTACTCTCAACCCAATACCTCACTCGGACCCCAGACCAGGCACAAGTTGTTATTTATCTGTGCATGTCTGGGGGAGGGGTGGGTAGGTCTTTAATGTCCGTACTAGGCCAAAACCGAATTGGCAATAATTGAATAACTCCCACAGATATCACTCTACTTTTAGAGAGTCTGAGAGAATACCTCGCACAAGTTTTCCATTGGGTATTATTTGCTGACATATATTCGCGTCTCTCAGACTCACTACAAAAAAGGATGACCCTTTCTCAAGATAGGTGATGTATTTGTTGGATCTCGCCTTTTTTCTTCATCCTAGTTAATATCTCGCAGGTGGCAATGGTCATGTAATGTCCTTTGTTTCGGACATCTTGCCTGGCATTCACACCAAAGACTTCGGGATATCGGGATAATAAGTATTTATGAATGGAAAAGATTTGTTCATCTTTCGAATCTGCTAGGGTCTTGCAGGCCGTTACATGCAATGACTCGCTATGTTTCTTATAATCGCTCATCAACTGTGCAAGCCCAGTTTTTCCACCTCCGCCCAAGTTTTTATCGAGCGTGCGAAACGATGGAGTCCATGGTGCCGTCACGCTGAAGAGTCAACAGATATTTCTCTGTTTTTTCATCTATATCGTCCTTTTGGAAGAGAATCAATCATGATAAGTTTTGAGTCATAGCCAGTAACAATGAACTGATCCTCAAATTGCTCTATGCTTCATACTTGCCTCTTCATCATCGTCAACCCTGACATATTTTCTTTTTTTTTGTTAAATCAAATTCTGACGACTTGTATTTTCTCTACAAAAATTAAAAGATTGTATAATTTCATTGTCAATTTTCAATGGAACAAGGACATCAGTAGAGCACGTGTCGCTTTATACTGACCTATATGTCCCTCTTTTGCCTTCCTCCTTCCTTTCCAAGAAAATCTATAAGTTCTGTATATATGGAGAGGAAATGAGTGAGTAGGGTGTCAACAAAATATATTAGAGGTAATTGATAATGCAGATAATAACCTTGAGGTTTGTACATGGGAGTTCGAGGTTCGCACATGTTTTCTTCGTTTTCAACCCTGTAGTGATGACAATATAGTACTGATTTGATCAGAACATCTATATTTATTTTTAGCTCAGTCTTGTCGATATGTAAATCGGATCAAAACGGCAAATCTACCTATACCGTTTGCATGTAATAATAATAATTAATATTAATAATAATAATGTTTTCTTCATGCATGTGACTTACATTATCCTCCCAGAGAGAAGCTCAAATGCCATTTGTATCCTTAATATTGATACCTCTCCCTGCAAATGTTTGTGAAATTTTGAAAAGCTTTTTCAGTGATCAATTTCAGAAGAATATGCCGCCATTCTTCAGACCACTGACGTGTATTCGACAAAAACATACCTCAGAAAACCACGATATCAGTAGCTAATTGCATAATCGTTGTCGGGTTGAAAATCATAAATCATAGAAGCTGAGACCGCAAGGATGGATGGGAAATCAGTTCATGACCCGCATTACATGCAGATATATTCAATGTTCTCGTAGTTTTGAAGGTATATAAGCTATTTAACTAAGATACTACAAGTCTGGATAAAATGATCGATCATTTGACGGTGTTATTTGAGAGTTTTATTTTCCCAGAATTCCTTTTGGTCATAGCTTTCATGATTTTCAACCCGACAACAATTATGCAATTAGCTATATACCATTTTGAAATAAACTAACTGCATACTGCAAAGGGAGACATAGTTAATTTCCAATTTTAATGACATTTTGTGAATGTGATTGAATGCGATGATGTTTCTTATCAAACAATGAATGTCATTTCTTTGGCGTGGTATGAAATGGTCGTCCTAAAATACCAAAATGTATGTTGTGTTAATGTGAAACTACAGAAGAGTTGAAAATCGATTCAATAAGTTTACTTTATTTTGGAGAATTATAAGTTTACTTTCGATAAATAGATATTCCAATTCTGGATATCTTGCTTGGGTATCTCATGAGTCCGGCTTATTAGCTCTCTGCCAATGAAAAATTCGAAATGTCTTCCAGGGTAAATAATTGTTAACTCACGCACATCCGATGGTAACATGTAGACTATGAGTAAGAAAAAAGCTTACACAATCAACGAGGCGGTGCTTTAAGCTGATTCGTGCCAGCAGGGGGATCATAGTAGAACATATATTTGTCCCACAAGCTAACAAACTAGAAATAATAACATGAAGAAAACGTCAATCAAGAACAACAGAATTTTGCAATCACTCTAGTTAGTAATAGCAGTAGCAGCAGCAGCAGCAGCAGCAGCAGCAGCAGCAGCACTGAGTAGTAGTAGTAGTAGTAGTAGTAGTAGTAGTAGTAGTAGTAGTAGTAGTAGTAGTAGTAGTAGTAGTAGTAGTAGTAGTAGTAGTAGTAGTAGTAGTAGTAGTAGTAGTAGTAGTAGTAGTAGTAGTAGTAGTAGTAGTAGTAGTAGTAGTAGTAGCAGCAGCAGCAGCAGCAGCAGCAGCAGCAGCAGCAGCAGCAGCAGCAGCAGCAGCAGTAGTAGTAGTAGTAGTAGTTGCTGCGAGCGTAGCGAGCAGCGAAACTAATCTTGACGGAGTTCCTGTGTCATGTGTGGTCGTGTAGGATCTGGGCACTTATGTGGATGCAACGAGAATCTCGACTACATTTCACGGACTTTATTTGTGGAGATGATTTTTGTGAGCCCGGTACTTTTGATCAGCGCACACTCACAGCACGTTCAATCGATTTATACAGCTGGTTGGAGTATCGTTTATTTTTCGCTGATTCAAGCCAGGAAAGTGTTTGTTTTCTACAAATCCATGATGTCAAATGCAACTTTATTCATTGCTGGAAGCATTCATCAGGGTCACGAACAATTTAGTGACATTTCAAGGGGAAGACAATGTTCTTTTATGAGTTTTTCAGCGCTGTTGTGTACTTCTACAGTCGATCAGATATTGACCGAAGGAGACACCATGTACTTGAATGCCTTTGAAAGACACTGTATCCCAGATACATGCAGAGACGCTGTCGCTGACCTATCTGCCTGATCGAGCTCGTTGGTCTTCGCCAAACTGCCAATCGCCCATTGTCAATGGCATTGAAGCAACTACTGAATCAAATTATATTTGTTCAACTGAACGGTCCACAATATACATGTACATCTACCTTATTGGACTCAGTCTTGACTCTTCAGTACTGCTTATAGCACCGTTATGTGAAACTGCTTTATTGATTCGGCTACAAAGACATCATCTGACTGCTGAAAAAAATTTTTTACCACAACTAGTCAATTTCTCGTTCTCTCATTGGTCGATCAACCGTGGTCTATATCAGAGTTTTTACAATAACTTACAAATTTCTCGCGCGCTGATTGGTTAATTTTCATCATCAATAAGAGGACAGACAGATAAAAACAAAATGGCGCGTACAAAGCTGAAGATCGATGGAGAAAAATTTCATCAATGGACGATTTTCCTTCGTTCCAAGTTGAATTTCTTGAGGAAATTTCAGATGAAAAACTATGCTTGTCTCTGGAGGAAGTTGAGTCCGAACAGAAAGTAAATGATAGCGTTCGCTTTGCGACACTAAATGACTACGAACTGCACGAAATAGTCAAGAAATTCGTAAGATCGAGAAATACAAGATGGTGTGTAAACATGTTTGAATAATTTTTGTTATTGTAAAAAAAAAATTGACATCATTTTGCGTCTGTCCTCTTATTGACGATAAATTTCGTCATAACATTGTCAAAGTGAGTGCTACGCCTCGTGATTCCACAACAATTTTGACGACTCGATGACGCAAACCGTGGTCTATCAGAGGACATACCACGACAAACTATCGGTTATTTGTTAAATATACCCTCTGGCATTGCCATAATATATGCTGACAGGATTACAGTTTCATTATAATGCTTTGCCTCAAAGTAAACAGAAAATATCACACACTGGATCAAGACATGCATCATTTTAATGCGTGACGCCCCTAAAAAAGCCTGCGGGGGAGGCTAGGTTTTTTTTGGTGAAGAGGAGTTTTGAGTTACCAACTTCTGTTAGTCTGCAATGTAATTGTTAAAATCTCTATGACTTTATCCCAGAACACTATAACATATAGAGTGCAAACCATATGTCCGTGAAACAGTACTAACTAATTAGTACTAAATAGCACTGATGAAACAATAGAAAACAATAGAGATAACACTATTTAGTACTACTTAGTAATAGCACTATTTCACGGACATATGGTTTGCACTCTATATGTACTGTATGAATCAAACCGTATAAATTTACTGGATCCAACACAACATTAATCTTCTACAAGTGTACTACGAGGCTTCGACATCTTTCCTGATATCTGGCCAGTAAATAGTTATTTAACATTGTATATAATATACACCAAACACAATTCTCTATTTCATTGAATCCATCCATATTTGTATTAATTACTGCATATCAGTACACACTTTATGCAGTGGTGAGAATAAAAGTGATCACTTGACTGCTGAAAGTTTAGCTGTCTGTCTATGACCAGATTATAGTGTTAGCATTTAAACAACACCATACTGCATTTTCATTATTTTATTTTACCAGTTAATGCGCCTCGCTGACAAAGGACAAAGCCACATGTACATTTATGCATTTATACATGTACGGCAGTTTACAACTCGCAGCACCTCACTTTCTACCAGAAACGACTAGTAGTAGTAGTAGTAGTAGTAGTAGTAGTAGTAGTAGTAGTAGTTGATAGTAGTAAAATCTTGATCATTAGGTTTAAAGTACCATTAAGCACCAGTGCTGGAGTTCTTCTTTAGTGTGTTCGATGTGAACTGGTACCAGTATGTGGTCGCAATTCTTTACATCCTGCACTCGATTTAAATAAATTGGAGATTTCATTTAGTCTATATATAGTATATATATATATACTGGTAAATATACTTACAGCGTACTTATAGACTGGTATAACTATACTTACAGCGTTTATAGACTGGTAAATATACTTACAGCGTTTATAGACTGGTAAATATACTTACAGCGTTTATAGACTGGTAAATATACTTACAGCGTCTATAGACTGGTAAATATACTTACAGCGTTTATAGACTGGTAAATATACTTACAGCGTCTATAGACTGGTAAATATACTTACAGCGTTTATAGACTGGTAATAATATACTTACAGCGTTTATAGACTGGTAAATATACTTACAGCGTTTATAGACTGGTAAATATACTTACAGCGTCTATAGACTGGTAAATATACTTACAGCGTTTATAGACTGGTAAATATACTTACAGCTGTTATAGACTAGTAAATATACTTACAGCGTTTATAGACTGGTAAATATACTTACAGCGTTTATAGACTGGTAAATATACTTACAGCGTCTATAGACTGGTAAATATACTTACAGCGTTTATAGACTGGTAAATATACTTACAGCTGTTATAGACTAGTAAATATACTTACACAGCGTTTATAGACTGGTAAATATACTTACAGCGTTTATAGACTGGTAAATATACTTACAGCGTCTATAGACTGGTAAATATACTTACAGCGTTTATAGACTGGTAAATATACTTACAGCGTTTATAGACTGGTAAATATACTTACAGCGTTTATAGACTGGTAAATATACTTACAGCGTCTATAGACTGGTAAATATACTTACAGCGTTTATAGACTGGTAAATATACTTACAGCGTTTATAGACTGGTAAATATACTTACAGCGTTTATAGACGGGTAAATATACTTACAGCTGTTATAGACTGGTAAATATACTTACAGCGTCAGTTTATAGACTGGTAAATATACTTACAGCGTTTATAGACTGGTAAATATACTTACAGCGTTTATAGACTGGTAAATATACTTACAGCTGTTATAGACTGGTAAATATACTTACAGCTGTTATAGACTGGTAAATATACTTACAGCGTTTATAGACTGGTAAATATACTTACAGCGTCTATAGACTGGTAAATATACTTACAGCTGTTATAGACTGGTAATTATACTTACAGCGTTTATAGACTGGTAAATATACTTACAGCGTTTATAGACTGGCAAATATACTTACAGCGTTTATAGACTGGTAAATATACTTACAGCGTCTATAGACTGGTAAATATACTTACAGCGTTTATAGACTGGTAAATATACTTACAGCTGTTATAGACTAGTAAATATACTTACACAGCGTTTATAGACTGGTAAATATACTTACAGCGTTTATAGACTGGTAAATATACTTACAGCGTCTATAGACTGGTAAATATACTTACAGCGTTTATAGACTGGTAAATATACTTACAGCGTCTATAGACTGGTAAATATACTTACAGCGTTTATAGACTGGTAAATATACTTACAGCGTTTATAGACTGGTAAATATACTTACAGCGTTTATAGACTGGTAAATATACTTACAGCGTCTATAGACTGGTAAATATACTTACAGCGTTTATAGACTGGTAAATATACTTACAGCTGTTATAGACTAGTAAATATACTTACACAGCGTTTATAGACTGGTAAATATACTTACAGCGTTTATAGACTGGTAAATATACTTACAGCGTCTATAGACTGGTAAATATACTTACAGCGTTTATAGACTGGTAAATATACTTACAGCTGTTATAGACTAGTAAATAACTTACACAGCGTTTATAGACTGGTAAATATACTTACAGCGTTTATAGACTGGTAAATATACTTACAGCGTCTATAGACTGGTAAATATACTTACAGCGTTTATAGACTGGTAAATATACTTACAGCGTTTATAGACTGGTAAATATACTTACAGCGTTTATAGACGGGTAAATATACTTACAGCTGTTATAGACTGGTAAATATACTTACAGCGTCAGTTTATAGACTGGTAAATATACTTACAGCGTTTATAGACTGGTAAATATACTTACAGCGTTTATAGACTGGTAAATATACTTACAGCTGTTATAGACTGGTAAATATACTTACAGCTGTTATAGACTAGTAAATATACTTACACGGCGTTTATAGACTGGTAAATATACTTACAGCGTCTATAGACTGGTAAATATACTTACAGCTGTTATAGACTGGTAATTATACTTACAGCGTTTATAGACTGGTAAATATACTTACAGCGTTTATAGACTGGTAAATATACTTACAGCGTTTATAGACTGGTAAATATACTTACAGCGTCTATAGACTGGTAAATATACTTACAGCGTTTATAGACTGGTAAATATACTTACAGCGTTTATAGACTGGTAAATATACTTACAGCGTTTATAGACTGGTAAATATACTTACAGCGTTTATAGACTGGTAAATATACTTACAGCGTCTATAGACTGGTAAATATACTTACAGCGTTTATAGACTGGTAAATATACTTACAGCGTTTATAGACTGGTAAATATACTTACAGCGTTTATAGACTGGTAAATATACTTACAGCTGTTATAGACTAGTAAATATACTTACAGCGTCTATAGACTGGTAAATATACTTACAGCGTCTATAGAATGGTAAATATACTTACAGCGTTTATAGACTGGTAAATATACTTACAGCTGTTATAGACTAGTAAATATACTTACAGCGTTTATAGACTGGTAAATATACTTACAGCGTTTATAGACTGGTAAATATACTTTACAGCGTTTATAGACTGGTAAATATACTTACAGCGTCTATAGACTAGTAAATATACTTACAGCGTTTATAGACTGGTAAATATACTTACAGCGTTTATAGACTGGTAAATATACTTACAGCGTTTATAGACTGGTAAATATACTTACAGCTGTTATAGACTAGTAAATATACTTACACAGCGTTTATAGACTGGTAAATATACTTACAGCGTTTATAGACTGGTAAATATACTTACAGCGTCTATAGACTGGTAAATATACTTACAGCGTTTATAGACTGGTAAATATACTTACAGCGTTTATAGACTGGTAAATATACTTACAGCGTTTATAGACTGGTAAATATACTTACAGCGTCTATAGACTGGTAAATATACTTACAGCGTTTATAGACTGGTAAATATACTTACAGCGTTTATAGACTGGTAAATATACTTACAGCGTTTATAGACGGGTAAATATACTTACAGCTGTTATAGACTGGTAAATATACTTACAGCGTCAGTTTATAGACTGGTAAATATACTTACAGCGTTTATAGACTGGTAAATATACTTACAGCGTTTATAGACTGGTAAATATACTTACAGCTGTTATAGACTGGTAAATATACTTACAGCTGTTATAGACTGGTAAATATACTTACAGCGTTTATAGACTGGTAAATATACTTACAGCGTCTATAGACTGGTAAATATACTTACAGCTGTTATAGACTGGTAATTATACTTACAGCGTTTATAGACTGGTAAATATACTTACAGCGTTTATAGACTGGCAAATATACTTACAGCGTTTATAGACTGGTAAATATACTTACAGCGTCTATAGACTGGTAAATATACTTACAGCGTTTATAGACTGGTAAATATACTTACAGCTGTTATAGACTAGTAAATATACTTACACAGCGTTTATAGACTGGTAAATATACTTACAGCGTTTATAGACTGGTAAATATACTTACAGCGTCTATAGACTGGTAAATATACTTACAGCGTTTATAGACTGGTAAATATACTTACAGCTGTTATAGACTAGTAAATATACTTACACAGCGTTTATAGACTGGTAAATATACTTACAGCGTTTATAGACTGGTAAATATACTTACAGCGTCTATAGACTGGTAAATATACTTACAGCGTTTATAGACTGGTAAATATACTTACAGCGTTTATAGACTGGTAAATATACTTACAGCGTTTATAGACTGGTAAATATACTTACAGCGTCTATAGACTGGTAAATATACTTACAGCGTTTATAGACTGGTAAATATACTTACAGCGTTTATAGACTGGTAAATATACTTACAGCGTTTATAGACGGGTAAATATACTTACAGCTGTTATAGACTGGTAAATATACTTACAGCGTCAGTTTATAGACTGGTAAATATACTTACAGCGTTTATAGACTGGTAAATATACTTACAGCGTTTATAGACTGGTAAATATACTTACAGCTGTTATAGACTGGTAAATATACTTACAGCTGTTATAGACTAGTAAATATACTTACACGGCGTTTATAGACTGGTAAATATACTTACAGCGTCTATAGACTGGTAAATATACTTACAGCTGTTATAGACTGGTAATTATACTTACAGCGTTTATAGACTGGTAAATATACTTACAGCGTTTATAGACTGGTAAATATACTTACAGCGTTTATAGACTGGTAAATATACTTACAGCGTCTATAGACTGGTAAATATACTTACAGCGTTTATAGACTGGTAAATATACTTACAGCGTTTATAGACTGGTAAATATACTTACAGCGTTTATAGACTGGTAAATATACTTACAGCGTTTATAGACTGGTAAATATACTTACAGCGTCTATAGACTGGTAAATATACTTACAGCGTTTATAGACTGGTAAATATACTTACAGCGTTTATAGACTGGTAAATATACTTACAGCGTTTATAGACTGGTAAATATACTTACAGCTGTTATAGACTAGTAAATATACTTACAGCGTCTATAGACTGGTAAATATACTTACAGCGTCTATAGAATGGTAAATATACTTACAGCGTTTATAGACTGGTAAATATACTTACAGCTGTTATAGACTAGTAAATATACTTACAGCGTTTATAGACTGGTAAATATACTTACAGCGTTTATAGACTGGTAAATATACTTACAGCGTTTATAGACTGGTAAATATACTTACAGCGTCTATAGACTAGTAAATATACTTACAGCGTTTATAGACTGGTAAATATACTTACAGCGTTTATAGACTGGTAAATATACTTACAGCGTTTATAGACTGGTAAATATCGGACCAACACGTCCTGATTGCTGAGATAGAAAAAAATGCACAAAGCATGTTATTTACTGATTTACTTGATTAACTGATATATTAGTATCGGCTACGAGCACAAAACCATAATTTCAAAATTAATATAACATCTAGTAAGAGTTTTCTTGACATTACATAAAGAACACTCCTCTTTTCGATTCGCTGATATCTGAATTAAAATTAATTTAATGATTAGTAATTCCCTTCTATCCTTTGGTCTTTAATGTTGGTAATTTTCTCGTTCCTTAAAGAATTACTGTTCTCATGTCTTTTGGTACCTGATTCTCATTTACAGCTTTGATGACAAGTTTCATGTTCCACGACCTAGTGTAACACACCTTTTAGAGATACTTAGACCCCAGGAAATAGAAGTCGGGTGAGTCTTTGTGACTCCGGATCGAGAAGTAGTAGCTGGATGTGTCTGTTTGACACCAGGGAATAGAAGTCGGGTGAGTCTTGATGACCCTGGATCGAGCATTTGTAGGTGGGCTTGTTTGCGTGACCCCAGTATTACAAATGGGATGAGTCTCTGTGGCCCCATATCGAGAATGAATAGATGGGTCTAGGTGACTTCAGAAATTAAAACACATGTTGGGTACGTGTGCATGACCACAGAGAATTTCATGTAGTTGGGTGCGTCCGCATGACCCAGGAGTATTGTAGGTGGGTGCGTCTATGTTACCCCGGAAAATTGTAGTTGGGTGCATCGGTATGACCCGGAGAATTGCAGCTGGGGGACCCCTGGGAACGGTAGAACTTTAGTTGTCTTTGGTGACTTGGAGAAAGATCTGTTTGGTGTAACATTGGAGAATGTATGCGTTAGTTCCTATTCACTCATGTCTGTGGGTGTTTTATTGCTGGCATTTGTAGTTGTAGGCTTGTTATATAGCGTAATTTTGTGCGTAGGTATACGGGCTGAGAGTTACGCTATACGTTTATGTATTATTCTCCAATAAGCCAAGTCAGAGTTTAAGGATGACCGTGATTCCTGGAACCGAATCGGGATAAAATCCAACCCGAAGTTGAGTTTCACCATACATTTACTGTAAATCTGCTAGAATCTTAGGTGAAAATATCAGTCGTTTGCGTGCCTTAGTTAGACTCTAAGAAAGATTTACTCAACTAATGGTGAGTGTTTAAGACATAATGCGCCTTTGTGAGCCAATATTTGAGTGTCAGGACAAAAAGAACACGATTATATATGGTCTTGTTTTGACTGAGTAATGACTGGAGATTCGCCCGTCATGACACACCGGGACACCGAAACTTGCCTAGAATAATTTTATTTCCCTTGAATATTTCCTGATAAACTATAACTTTATATTTAGATGAGGATTTGTGCATTTACCACTGCAGTCACAGTACTTTTCAACTCATAAACTGCCGTAATAAAAGCAAATGTAACTGATTGCCGTGTCTATCTTTTAATACTTGTCTTCCTCCGTTCGTCCTTCACCATTGATAGCAAATATTGACACTAGAAGAGAGTGGATTAAACTGGTCTCAGGAAAGACCCAACAAACTGGGGAAAATGGCAGCCTCGTCAAGATTGACGAATATGTTCTGCACATTTTGTCGACGGGAAACCAATTAACCGAAATAAATCCTCAGTATTCCTTCAATAGTTCCTTCGTCTCCTCTACAACAACAACAAAATGCACAAATCCTCATCTAAAGATAAAATTATAGTTTATCAGGAAATATTCAAGTGAATTTAAAAACTATTAGGCAAGTTTCAGTGTTCCGGTGTGTCATGGCGGGCGATCGAATCCCAGTCATTACTCAGTCAAAACAAGATCATCTATAATCGTGTTCTTTTTGTCCTGACACTCAAATATGGGCTCACAAAGGCGCATTATGTCTTAAGGGGGGATTGACATATTTATTTGGCCCGTTGCTAGGGAAATTTTGAAGGCTCATAAAACTCTTAAAATCAATACACAAGGCATGGAACTTTTGGAATGTGTTAGTTGAGGGTAGAAGTTCGACATGTGATGACATCATCAATTACGTCCTTATGACGTCATCACATCGTAAAAACGCCGTTTTTCATAGGGTTTTGATGAATTAAATATATTTTGGTATAATCTGAAAATGTATATCAAGGTGCAGAAGACTGAGCATGCGTTTTGCGTTTCAATGAAAATTGAATTTTTTATGGCAGTTTCTTTGCATTTCTAACGACATTTTTGTCCATAACTTTTCCATTTTTAAAATTATTAAATTCCATGCTCAAGTTTGTGGAGAATACTCTTCTTAGCAGATACACAAAGAAAAAAGTTAACTTTTTTGAAAACGTGAAAAGAACGGCTTTTTTTTCGAAAATGCCGTTTTTGTGGCTTGGGCTACCTGTGGTCGTTATAATTTTCGTTCGCAAGACAAATACATGACAATTTAGGTGTGATAGATAGACTATGTTAGAAAAATGTATTTTCTGCACTTTCTTTTGGTTCAAGGTACATAAACATTTACCCAGAAAGGAAGATCGATATTTACTTGTCATTTGTGTGGTTTTCTCATGTTTTGAAGCATTTTAATGCAGCTCAAATTATTAATTTGTGCAAAGTCTTTCGATATGGCAAAGTTTTTCAGTCGTGTTTTCAAGGTGTTTTCACCGATCTTCGACGTACTTCATCTACTGTTTGACATGTTTCATTTTGACAGGCAGAGTCTAGAACAACAACCTGTTGAGTAAGGTAATCATTGATTGTTTTTTATTGATTTATCGGCGTTTTTTACTCTTCGGTTGAAGTTTTTGTGACGACAGGTCGGCTTGTTTTACTTCGGTTCAATATTCTCTGTTGAGTGTTGTTGCTTTTGAACGACTCTTCAAGTGGAATTATCGCTTGCTTTCTTTGACTTCTTTGACTTTAAGAAGAGAATTTTTACGAACGCGCGTATTGAGCGCCAAAAACCAATAGCATGGAGAATACGTTTTGTACAAGGCTAAAACTGCTTTAGGAAAGAGTTCAAGCTATTTGGGATGGTTTTTGACCGGTAAAAGTGAAATTAGAGTGTTAATCCAAAGTGAAAATTTGATTTGAAAACTGTCCACATGGGCTAGATCTGTATATTTACTATTATTGCTGATGTTTTCCCCTGAATTAGCTCAAATTTGAAACAAAAAGCAGGAAAATGGCTTTGTACAACGCTAAAACAGCTTTTAAACAGACAATTTACTTTGTTTTTAATAGTTTGTGCTTAGTTAAAATAAAATTAGAGTGTTAATCCAAAGCGAAAATCGAAAGTCAAACTGTTCAAAAGCGCCCGTTTTTGGCGCTTTTCGCGGATATTACTCGATGTTCAAATAAATATCCTCTAAAACTACTGCAGTCTATCATATGTCGAATATTTATTCATTGAACAAACTTAAAATTAAAAGAATAACGCTCAATAAAATATATAACTTGTAATTTTTGAAGTGAAACTCGTGTATGTCTTACGGGAAAACACTGGGCGCTTGCTCGATGAAATCTCTTCTCACTCAAGCTCTGCATAGCAACGAATTACCATGGCAACGAAATATGTTAATCCCCCTTAAAGGGGTCATTAAAAAAAATTCAGACGAGCATCCCCGTCACTTTCGTATGGGAAATAAACCCCTTGGAAAGTATTTATCTAAACAATTATTATTTCAAAATACAAATCACAACACAGAATTGGATGATAAATCACTTTATTTCTTTGCTAGCTACTTCATTCTTCATTTACCAATAAATGTGATCGCTGGTCGCGAAGAGCTATAAAAGAAATGATCAAAATTATTATTATTATAAAATCACGAAAGTTTAATTTCACATAAACAAAAGATGGGTAAGACGAGTTACCTTAACACAAGTTACAAGTTTTCTTGCAGTGTTTCTTTACGTGGGCGTTACTATTGCAGTAGCTAACCCAGTAACCACACCTTCGGTCAGTGTCAGAACAAGCTGCAATGACAAAAAAGTGACACTGAAGACATGATATTCCGGCAGGAGAGTGCCGGGGTTTGTACGCCTGTAAGCATGTAGATCTATGTAGATCATATATATCTAATTGCAAATGTACAGAAAAATTGAAAGGGGTTTGGGCTTACAGAGACTGTACGTGCATCTGATATTATGGAACGCAAACATAGATAAGATCATCTCCAACAATGACATTCGAATTAGAGGAAAACAAATGACAGCCATCGATACTGAAGATCTTAGTTTTGATATAATATACTTATAATCAGTATGCTACTACAGCAAGCCTTGGAAAATACGACTCAAGAGATATTCACAGGCTTTAATTACCAAAACAATATCGTATCATCGAATAGAACAAACCTCTTAAAGAACAGTTATACAATTGTTAAAATACTTACATCCACCACCACATAGACCACAGGTCTTTCTGCAGTTAGTCTTAACATAGTTGTTCGAAGAGCAGTATGCTGGCCAGTAATGGCATCTTTTGTCATTGTCTTGGCAACCTGGAGAGAAAGGATGAAGAAATCGAAAATCATCAAACTGATATATTATTTTGGATCATTCAAAATAGATCATAAGATAGGTCTCAGTGAACTATTCTTCTAAACAAACATTTTACTTTCATTAGATTTTCATATTTTCATCTTTCGATACTTTTTTGCGGAGCTTGGTCTCGTCTCATTCAGCGTGAGATAATTTTTATTTTTTGCTCAAACAGCTCGTGTTTGGAAATTTGATTGTTTCTATTGCCATGTTTATTGTAGTTTCGTGAAGTCTAAGCATTGTTCTTTTTAAAATGACGTGATATTTGTCAACCACAAATCTACATCTTTCAATGCAGTATTTGCTGAGATGCTAATATTGCAATATTTACAAAATATTTAGCTTTAATTTTCTATTATAATATTCAAGAAAAGACATACAATAACAAACATACAATGACTGCGCCATTGTCAATTAAGTGAATTCATGGTTTAAAATTAAAGAGTATATATAACTTTCAGTAAACTTTGTAATTTTAACCCATTCGCTTGACAATGGCGTACGTCACGATGACTCCGAAACGTCGTGTTTCCAGTCTCATATTGAATTTTGTTATTCTGATCTGTGTTTCAAAACCATTACTTATTACGATTCAAGAAAACACACGAAAAAATATTGCCCAGTAGTTTATTCTTTGTTTCTTATCTTACCGAATGGGATTATATATAAATGAACTTAAAGCAAAGTTTTGAACGATTTCATAACGAGGTATGGCATGAAATCGGTAAACCGTGACATTTTCCAGCAAAACGTAAAATAATATAAACATGAAACTATACATATCACTTTTTCTGAGGAATAGTTCACTAAGACCAATTTATTGGCAAAGTTGAAGTATTTTCTATTCAGTCTCTTTCTTGACCATCTAGCCTTGCCTCAATATTTACAGATAACTACTCTTTTCTAAAATGCAATCGAATGTTGAAGTTAGATTTAAAAGATGTGCAGGGACGAAAACTTACCAACTGGTGGTCGAGTTGGTGGTGCTGTTGGGGCATTAGTCACAGGGAAGCCAGTCACAGGGAAGCCAGTCACAGGGAAGCCAGTCACAGGAGGTTTGGTACCTGTAAGCAGACAAGATAAATTAAGGAGAAGAGCAAAAACAATTATGAAAAACTAGACGGCAGAGGCAGAATAAGAAAAAAGAGGAAAAAGGAAAGGGGAACAAGCAATCAAAACCATTGACAAGGAAGAGAATTTCTACGAACCTGCACCGCTGCATTTGTAAAGCAACTTCATCTGCAAGATGTCGATTCGTGTTGGTCCTTGACGGTTACCAAGTGTAACCTAGCAACATCGAACATAGTTAGTGCTCGATCGTTAGTATGCAGTGATTTGACCAAAAAAAATAGATGACAAAAGTCTCATCAAAATGACTTTTTTGTATCATCAACATTAATTATATCCATACATATTTTACAACCTCGCTAGATCCGTGCGCGATGCGAACAACATTGCCGTGGTTTTCACTTATTTATATATAAACATTAACTTTAAATCCGCATGTAAAAATTACTTTTAATTTAAACAGTTTTAAATCCGCATGTACACTTTTAATTTTAGTTTTACACATATTTCACTGTAAATTAATTCGATCTTTGTTAGTCATTGCGCGCGCCTTTATTATATACACAACGGTTGGTCACACTGATGAAACGTCTGTTCAAAATACAATTGAAACTTTTAAGAAACTTATTACCATTATTCAATCTAAAAAGTACAGTGTCACCCATCTCCAAGAACTTCTAGTTCATTTTTTATAATTTTCCATTCAGCCTGGCTTGTGTAGCGCTGAATGTGAAGTTCATAGAATGTGCTGCCGTGTTATAAGCGAATTCTATGAAAGACTTCTAAAACTCCATCCCAATTTACCTTTATCTAAAATAGTAGTACATGAATTCTAAGCAAATATTTCAAGAAAATCACAAAATTATCTTGTGAACGTTCTTTTGTCATGGGCAGGATACACCTCAATACATCATCCCACATTCGAAATAGGTCTTGCATTCCGCGTAAGTAGGAAGCCATAAGTATTATCGAAAAATTATGTCGGTACAATGCAAAGGTCATTGAACCGACTAATTGAGACCTTTGAATGACCTGTGTTACAGCCAATCAGTATTTATAAGTGATAAAGAACCCAAATATCAATGCATATCACCGAAGAACTGTTGTTGAATACGTATACTCACCCCAGCTTGTTTTGGTCGAATGGTTTCCCTTCCACTTCCAAAGGCTGTTCTGTCATAGTGCATGACTGAGTTGTAGTCGTATGGAGTTCCAAGTGAGTTAATTTGAGAAACTGTCATCTTGTTGAAGTTAAACTTTACACCTATGAATCGAAGCATTAATTTAACAAAATAAAACGAATAAAAGGGAATGTCCATCCTATATGACAACATGCATACCTTGAGGGATATTGCTCCAGATAATTTGAACGTAGTTATCTCGGTCTGGACGAGACTGCTCGTGGTAAAATCCAAGACAATGACCTTATTAACAATGTAGAAACAACAGTTCATTAGTAGACTACAGACCACTAGACAATGACCTTATTAACAATGTAGAAACAACAGTTCATTAGTAGACTACAGACCGCTAGACAATGACCTTATTAACAATGTAGAAACAACAGTTCATTAGTAGACTACAGACCGCTAGACAATGACCTTATTAACAATGTAGAAACAACAGTTCATTAGTAGACTACATAAGTTGAATACTCCTTTTTACAGTTCCCGGCGCCATCTTGAAGGGTAGTCGTGCCTTTGCATCGAAGCGAGACCAACGTTGACCTTGCAAGTTTGTGGCCCTAGCTTGGAATTGATATCGCTCAAATCCTCGGAACGAGTTAATAACCATTACTTATTTGCTCAATACCTAATGTTTCGCCATTCATTGACATTGAGAGCAAATGAGTTAGATATCAATGATACAATACTATAGCAACTGACGACTCACCAATTTCATGAGAAACAATGCTCGGCACCCAACATCCTCTTGCCAACGAAATCATTTGTCTTCCACCAATAGGACCGACATAGGAAGAACACCTAAAAGAAAAGTAACACTTGAAATGAATATGGAAACTAACGAGTACACTACTATGGACTGCGTCGGTGTATAATGATAAATCCCCGGGATAAAATCAGTCAATGGATAAAGGAAATCTATAAAAAGAGTACGATGTTATAGATTTCCTTTATCCATTGAACTTCAAATAAAAGCAGTGGTATGAAATGACAGGCTTCTACGTACCCTCCTCCGATGTAGAAGTGAGCGTAGTTTCTCTCATTGGTTCGAGGCTTGAATGTAACACACGTACTATCGGTCCACAGCTTCATTCCAGCACGAATAGCGGCCATACCTCTTCTGTCATTAGCTAATGACAGAAAGCAACATCTTTCAATAAATTGTAATAGTTTCAGGGGCGTAGCCAGGATTTTCCATTGGGAGGAGGGGGGGGTCACACTCCATATCGTTCACCACCAAATCCCCCCACCCCCCTCCTCCCCTCCTGAAACATCTAAATGTAAAGAGTAGACCCAGAGGAAGGGGGGTCACAGGCACCCTGCGACCTCACCCTGCCTACGCCCCTGAGTTTGGCTGTACGTAAATCATGGAATGAGCTAGAATGATTGAAGGGTTATCCAGCTCATTTTAAAAGGTTGATGATTAACTAGCTGCATGCATTTGTTCACACATTATGCGTTTTTTCCTGACCTACCCATAGATCGATCAATGGTGTAAGGCAATACTGCATTAGGCCACACAGGTTTGTTGACGGATGCACGCCCTTTGACCAGAGATGGGTCTCCTCCTGCATCGATGGCAGCCTTCTGATCAGGTGTAAGAAGGATATCACCCTGGAATATATTGGGATCGTACATGCCATGGTCCGCTGAAACGAAGATGTTTTAGATTAATATAAGTTCGGCTAAGAAAGTGCAGATATAGAAAGGAAATTTAATATAGTCACTCATATAGAGGACTTAGATTTATCATGGAAAGAACAACGGAAGGAAAGAACGAAGCAAGGAAGCAAGGAGGAAAGCAAGCAAGGAAGGAAATGGAAGAAAGGATGGAATGATGGAAGGAAGGAACAAAGGAAGGAAGGAACGAAAGAAAAGAAGGAAGGAAGGAAGGAACGAACGGAAAGAAGGACGGAAGGAAGGAAGGAAGGAATGAAGGAAGGAAGAAAGGAAGGAAGGAAGGAAGGAAGAAAGGAAAGAAGGAAGGAATTAGGGAAGAAAGAAACGAAAGGAAGGAACAAAGGAACGAATGTAAGAAAGGAAGGAACGAAGGAAGAAAGGAAAGAAGAAAAGAACGAGGGAACGAGGGAAAGAACAAAGGAAGGTAAGAAACGAAGGGACAAAGGAAAAAGAAAAGAAGGAAGAAAGAAAGAAAGGAAGAAAGGAAGAAAGCGTCAAGGACATTTTAGGATCACAGGAGGGAAGTAACGAAACAACGAAGGAAGCAACGAATTGGAAGCCATGCATATTATACAAAATGTAACGAACGAAGAAGGTGCATCAGCATAATTATATTAGTATCTAACAAATTTTACCTGCGAAAGTGAATCCGCATAAAGCCAATAAAATAATACTGATCATCTTGTGTTCGTATCGTCTCGTTTCTCACTCACAAGTTAGAGTGTATCTATTGCTATAGCTTTGCTGCTTTTTATAGGAATTATGTTTTTACATCTGGACACATGATCCAACAAACATTTGATTCTATCCATTAAGCAATTCAAACCATCGAAAAAGATTGCAAACACAATAATTTGCACAAAGAAGTGATGTGGCAAACAATGTAAATGTTTGGTGTCTTGTAATCTCCCGCTCTGTACATACTTATAAATGAACTACTAGTATTACTCCATGACAAATAGCGGTATTGTTTTCGAATACAGACTGTTAAATATTTCAAAAATCGACATTTGAAATTACCTTTGGAATTTTACGCTTGGAGGCAACTCTTGTAGGAACTCTTGCCTCCAACAAAGGTTTTCATACAAAATTTCAATTTTTGAAAATTCGTATCTTCGCAATTTGTGAAGCGATCTTTTCCAAACTTCACATTTTTACTAATTTCAAGGAGCTCTTTACAGCTATGATAATTTTTAATTTTGTCCTATCAGTTTTCAAATTACATGATAAACCCTCATTGTGGTTCGAGTTGTTGTGTTACAATGAGTTTAGAAGAGTAATGGCAATAGACATTTTCAAGTCAGTTAGGTGTCAGCTTTTCTTGGAATCTTCAGTTCAGTTTATTCAGCAATGTCTGGCAATCTTTTGTGGGTTAGTCATTACAAGTAGGACGTAGCTTGATATCAGATATATATTTGCGCAAACGAATTCGATTGATTCCTAAATAGTGTAGCCGTCTCACAAGGGTTTATGAAATGATATCAAGCGCTTTGACTGGACTAAATATATTTGGAATCGAAACTGATAAAGTAGCCAAACATATAAGTAAATAAATAAAATTGCCGATTTCCGATATTGGTTTAAGTGGAGTCCTGTTCCAGGTCGATTTAGAATTTATGGTTGGTTTTTATGGAGGGAGGAAAACTCGGTTGAAATCCTTACGGAAATGCCCAGAGAAAAACCCTCGAATCAAGGAAGAGAACCAACTGAACTCACATACAGCGCCCGGTCCTGTAATTGAACCAGGCACCACAACGGTGAGAGGCTAGGCGAGTGCTCTCACCACTCGGCCACTCCATATACTTCAATATATACTTTTTCCATGAATACAAACTTTATTTGCCGTACAAGACAACAATCTTAAAATGTTATATCCAGGTTAAACTACTTCAGCTTTGAGTTGTTTCAGTTAAACACCGGGGTTAGCCTTGAGTCAGCGCAAATAATTCACAAATTCCAACAAGATCTCAAGAAATGTTGATATTGGAAAATGGACCCTGAGCAAATGCGACATGTCAAAGAGCACATCGGTGTCTGAATCAACTCGAAACTGGAGTACTGTCCAGTGAATGTATTCCTGGCATTGATTGTGATTATGCAGCCATACACTGCACAAACATAAAGGTTTTTGTATAATCAACTGATGATTTTGTACGATATAGTTAAAATGCTTTTTCAATCGGTTATTGATGTGTTTGGTTTGTTATTGTTGTAAGTGATGCGAGTAAACAAGACAAAAAGGTTATTTGTCCAGTCTAGTCCAGGATAACGGCAAATGTGTCCTAAGACAAGATATATTCTAAGTCTTTTCACGGTATATTTTTTTACGAACAAAGAAGACTTTGTGTCCACTGATGCAGCATGCCGCTGGCCATAACCGAATAGCTTTTACGAGTTTTAGTCTGTAATATTCGATTCTTACATTTAATTCGTACCTTCATCATTACCTTCACTTCAACTATAGCTTTCGTGTGTATATTTATGTACTAAAACTAGCGTAAAGTTACGCAATAAAATGAAAGACACGAGGAATCCATAGTCAGTTCGCAAGGTCAATTGACTTATTTACATTCCCTCTTCTCTTTTTATTGTTATATTGTTGTCCATTGGCCTGCCTAGATTAGTTACTACTATTTGCAGGTCAATGGAATATTCATCTTTGTGATAGAACGTTAATTCCAAATAAATCTGCAAATAAATCAATACCGCTTATGCATGTGTACAGTCACTTTTTTCCGTTAGAATATTATAGCATTTCGCGATTATTTTACACAACTTAGTTGGAACGTGGGACGGATTTTGTGGTAGACGATCAGGATATATATAAGCTGCCCCCAAAAGCCAAACTATGAACTAAGTTATTTAGTGACTCCATCCACGATGATAAGCTGATTGAACGCCCGATTTATATTCACCGTCACAATTTCTTTCATCAAAATTATGTGATCAAAGATTTTATTACATCTGTTTAAACAATGTCAAAGAGTTTGATCAAAGTGTTTGAAAGCATTTTACACCACGTGAAACAGTTTCATCAAAGAAGCGATAATCAAAGAAACTTTCTAAGTATAAACCAGCCTTACCTATAATTTTCCTAACTTAGAAGCCACGCGTTGGAAACAATAAATATTGAAGGTACAGACACAGAGTGCAACATTGTGGGAAATGTTGCTGTGAACTTGTTGTGAGATAGCTTTGTAAAATATATAGCGATCCTACTTCTACAACATTGCGCGCAGGAAATTGCAGAGGTGAATACATGCTGAAATCGTGCATGTTGCCAGAAAAATTGCGCACAATGTATATATATGTCGGACCGCTATTAAATAAGGCGCAATTTGCAGCCACGCGGTTTACAATCATGAGAGAAGTTAGTAAGTTAGTGTGTGTTAGTTGTTTTAAGTCAGTCACTGAGGGTGGTCACGGCCAGGGTTTGTTATGTCCTCAGTGGTTCTTTTACATCCCTTCCGTTCAGTTCAGGATAGTGAGCTACATGTAGTGTAGTGTTTAAGCCAGTCACTGAGGGTGGTCACGGCCAGGGGTTGTTACGTTCTCAGTGGTTCTTTTACATCACTTCCGTTCAGTTCAGGATAGTGAGCTACATGTAGTGTAGTGTTTAAGCCAGTCACTGAGGGTGGTCACGGCCATGGTTTGTTACGTTCTCAGTGATTCTTTTACATCCCTTCCGTTCAGTTCAGGATAGTGAGCTACATGTAGTGTAGTGTTTAAGCCAGCCACTGAGGGTGGTCACGGCCAGGGGTTGTTACGTTCTCAGTGGTTCTTTTACATCCCTTCCGTTCAGTTCAGGATAGTGAGCTACATGTAGTGTAGTGTTTAAGCCAGCCACTGAGGGTGGTCACGGCTATGGTTTGTTACGTCCTCAGTGGTTCTTTTACATCCCTTCCGTTCAGTTCAGGATAGTGAGCTACATGTAGTGTAGTGTTTAAGCCAGTCACTGAGGGTGGTCACGGCCAGGGTTTGTTACGTTCTCAGTGGTTCTTTTACATCCCTTCCGTTCAGTTCAGGATAGTGAGCTACATGTAGTGTAGTGTTTAAGCCAGTCACTGAGGGTGGTCACGGCTATGGTTTGTTACGTCCTCAGTGGTTCTTTTACATCCCTTCCGTTCAGTTCAGGATAGTGAGCTACATGTAGTGTAGTGTTTAAGCCAGTCACTGAGGGTGGTCACGGCCATGGTTTGTTACGTCCTCAGTGGTTCTTTTACATCCCTTCCGTTCAGTTCAGGATAGTGAGCTACATGTAGTGTAGTGTTTAAGCCAGTCACTGAGGGTGGTCACGGCCATGGTTTGTTACGTCCTCAGTGGTTCTTTTACATCCCTTCCGTTCAGTTCAGGATAGTGAGCTACATGTAGCGTAGTGTTTAAGCCAGCCACTGAGGGTGGTCACGGCCAGGGTTTGTTACGTCCTCAGTGGTTCTCAGTTTTACATCCCTTCCGTTCAGTTCAGGATAGTGAGTTACATGTAGTGTAGTGTTTAAGCCAGTCACTGAGGGTGGTCACGGCCAGGGTTTGTTACGTCCTCAGTGGTTCTTTTATGTCCCACTCCCACCAGTTCAGATTAATGAGTATAGAGTGGAGATACATGAGCGCCATTTACGTGATTAACCGCGAGCCACGTACGTAAACCTGTCCATTTGTTGATAGAAACAAATTAAAGGCAGCACCATCTCCTCAATTAGTTTAAGACCCTAAGTGTCGTTCCGGCCAGGGTTAGTGTTAGAGTCCCGCACAATAGACCGATACTCAATCAACTGAGCCAACAGCTGGGTGAGGGTTTTCATTATTATTTTTACCTTAGAGGCGGCGCCAATTCGAAACCTTTCAAAGTTGAGGTTGGGCGATAATCTAAACATTTACGGTAATTTTTGAAATTAAATTGATTTACCTGAAATGTTATGGCGGTAAAACGGTTAAAAGTATCATAAGACAGTATGTAATATCAGTAGAGATGAAAGGCGGAAAATATGACATGAGCCAAATTGAGCCCGTACGTTAGGAAACCAGCAGCGTTATTCATTAATAACATTAATGGGTCAATCCTTCATATATGGTATATTTTTATTATTTATGCTTCGTTCTCTCGTATCGTACATTTTTATTATATATGCCTCGTTCTATCAGATTTATCTCGTACTTTAACATCTCATAGTAAGCAAAACATTAAGAATGTACCTAAAAATACGGATTATTGTATACAGACAATGTACTATGGACCACCATAATGTACCATATATGAAGTCCTTACCTAAGATACACCGCTGCCCAAAAGACAACGGGCGATTGGGTTAAACATTCTGGCGATGCTCTCTTCTGAGAGCTGTCTTCTTTTCCTGTCTTCTAAACGGACGTCCTTTCTTCCTTTCAGCTGACTTCTCACTATCTGATTCCAGGCCGAATCTCTTCTTTCCCTCCTCAGACACCACCTCCGCTACCTTCTCCAACTTCACATCTGTGCGGCCCTTAGAGCGAGAGACGATATTGTCGATTTTTCTTTCTTTTTCTCATCTCAACTACATCCCACCTATAAGCTATAATGTCTCTGCATAGCTATTGCAACTCTGTGAACTCTTCCTCTGAGCCCGATATTTGAAATGTAAGCCTGAACCAAGATATAACCTAAGGAATTCTAGTGACAAAACTTTACTTAGCTATCCCAGTCTTAAGTCTAAAGCGACTCTTGGTGACCGCGCGTTCATGTTTGCGGCACCTAAGTTGTGTAACGACGACGTGCCAAGAGAGATTAGAGGATCTATTTCAGTTGATAGTTTTAAAACTAAGTTAAAGACTTTTCTTTTTAAAAGAGCATTTTTTTAGCTAATTTAGTTCATGATTACATTTTATGATTAAGATTTTAAGATTAAGATTGACATTTTATCTATTTAAATAATTAGTTTATGATATTTTATTAGTTATTATATTGTTTTAAATTGTACGTTATATATATTTATATATATATTTATAATTTGCGCCTTACAAGTTAATAAATTATTATTAATTATTAATACCACAACATCACCATAAATACAGGAAACCCTCTTCAATGCCATAGCATCTTCTGCTTTGTATCTTTCTAGTAATAGACAAAATCGGCTATATATATAAAACCTTTGAGAATAAGAGCTTTTTGTTCCAATCATTTTCATTTCATTTCCATGTCAATGCTCTATTGAAATCGAAATACAACATACAAAGAACAGTATTCCCAAAAGATTTGAAATGGGTCAAAGAATGTAAAATGGTTGATTAAGTAGTTTAGCTAGATATTCCCATTCGTGTGGTTTTTCAGTCATATGCTCAGCCACCTCAGTGATCAGTACAAGGTCGTGTCGGGTTTCTGACCAGCGAAAGGGAGCCATCAGTCGCTTTACCATATATCATCTCCTGATCATGCATCAAAAATCGTCAAAGTAAGACAGCAGTAAAAAAGAAGCTATTTTCTGGTACACGGAATCCCACCAGCTAGAGCTAAATGTTGCAAAAGCATGCTTGCACTTGAAGCGGCTGACATATTGTATTTTCAAGCAACAACAAACAACAACAACAACAACAACAACAACAACAACAACAAGTTCCATAATTGCCATATCGCTTTTTATAGTACACTCAACAAAATTACTTGATTCTGATTGGACGAGAGGAGTACAATTAATCGTGAATAGACCTCTTTAGCTTGTATGCAAATTGGCCATTTCAAACCATGTGATGTAAACATGATATTAGTTTTTTTTCCCCGGATCTCTGGAGACCTTTGTTACGGAATACAGAGTTTTTATATATTTCTGAAATGTATTCATTCATATTGGAAGGAGTAATTCTCCAGAGAACACCATGTTTACATCACATGGTTTGAAATGGGCAATTTACATACGAAGCTAAAGAGGTCTATTGTACTCGTAGGAGTACCTAGTTTTTTAATATAATTTTTCTTCTTGTGTATTTAATTTTAATTGCCCAAAAATGATAAATTATTTTTAGGCAATTGAATGAGTACATGTGTTTGACCCAGCAATTACAAATATGCGATCGAGCAAGACGGCCTTCAAAGGTTTCTAATCTTTTCTTTGAAAAGTGTTGTTGATTAAATTATAGCAAAATTTGTAGAAAAAATACTTGCTTCACATAATCTTCATATATGCACGTAACTCAAACATAAATTTCATGATTATTTGGTCACGTAATCTCTATTTAGGGCTGGTACTTCATGTAAGCCCACTTGAAATGGACTCTATTCTTTATAGCCGTTCTTGTTGTAGTATTTGTATTATCTGTCACAATTCCTTCATCTTTCCAATGTGGTGTAAGTACGCACATTACCAGTTGTGACAGATAATACAAATACTTCAAATAGAACGGCTATAAAGAATAGAGTCCATTTCAAGTGGGCTTACATGAAGTACTTATGTTCTCCTCACTACAAGGGGTAATAGTAGTGTGATTGTGATTGTTATTACTATATGTTGCCGGTCATAATAGAAGTGTTTTAGTTGCACAATTCCCTCACAATCATGGTGTTTAGGGGGTCTTTTAGGTTCGCTAGGCCGCAGTTCCCCTCCGTTCAATCAATAGGAGAGTAAATTCAAACTAGTAGTACGGGTATTTAGCAGTGAGCTAAACAATAGAGTGTCTTAAACTGTCGCTCCATTTTGTAGGTTACCAACTTCATTTGTGCCATACACAAATCCCTCGGAAAGTATTTCTCCAAACAATTATTATTTTAAAATACAAATCACAACACGGAATTGAATGATAAATCACTTTATTTCTTTGCTACTTTCATTATTCTTCATTTAGCAATGGACGTGGTCGCTGGTCGCGAAGAGCTATAAATGAAATGATGAAAATTATGAAAGATTCAGATAAACAAACTAATTCGCACGGTCTTTAAGACATATTTTAAAGTGGTTTAACTAAACAGGTTTAGAATAAAATTATCTACAAACGCTATGCAACATTTGGCACAAAACTGCTGGTAAACTGTCCTTTGTGTTGCATAGTATAAATACCAGATAGTTTGATTCTTGTGAAATTAGATGCGCTCAGATTATAGAAGCTAGAAAAACACAGTTTAACTAAACAAGTTTTGGTGTAAATGGGGCATTAAGACGAGTTACCTTTAAGAACACCTGTTACAAGTTTTCTTGCAGTTTTTGATTACGTAGCCGTTACTATTGCAGTAGCTCCTCCAGCCACTACACCTTCGGTCAGCGTCAGAACAAGCTGCAACGACAAGAAAGTGACACTGAAGACATGATATTCAGGAGAGCGCCGGAGTTTGTACGCCTCTTAAGCATGTAGTTACCTTTATAGAATAACTATGATATAACTATGATAGGCTCTATACAAGCAATTAGTATTATTATTATTATTATTATTAACGCGCGCTCTGATTGGCCAAAGGATGCGTATTCCACGTGCTTTATGAGAGCACACAGCACGCGCGCGCAGATATTCAAACATTTTTGTAACGAACAAAATCGAAAATTTGCCTTAAAATCGTAATTGTATTTTATGAAAGACATATAAAACTTGCCCGCTGTTCTATGTGCAGATTTATAGCACTTGGGGAGTGATCAGAACACTCGAGAAGTGTTGAGAAGCACTCCGCTACGCGTCGTGCTATAAATCTGCACATAGCACGCGCGCTCGTTTTCTATTTCTTCATCAGTATGCTACTACGTACAGCAAACCTGGTAAAATACGACTAAGGAAATATTCACAGGCTTTAATTACAAAACAAATATCGTATCTAGAAACGTGATGAATTCAGTATGAATAGAACAAACCTCTTAAAGAACAGTTATACAATTGTTAAAATACTTACATCCACCACCACCACATAGACCACAGGTCTTTTTGCAGTTAGCCTTAACATAGTTGTTCGAAGAGCAGTATGACGGCCAGTAATGGCATCTTTTGTCATTGTCTTGGCAACCTGGAGTCAAAAGACAGTTCGAGTAAAGTATTAAAATGCAATCGAATGTTGAAGTATTTTCTATTCAGTCTCTTTCTTGGCCTTTCTTGGCTTTTGCTCTTTTCACAAATGCAATCGGAAGTTGAAGTTAGATATAAAAGATGTGCAGGGACGAAAACTTACCAACTGGTGGTGCTGTTGGGGCAATAGTCACAGGGCCGCCAGTCACAGGAGCTGTGGTACCTGTAATACAGATAAAACAATCTGAGTACAAAACAAATTGCGTAGAACAGCAAGAACGAAAGACAGAAGTAAAAAGATCAGAAATACCCACGCTCATGGCCGGTGTCAATTTCTTGTAACTGACATCAGAATTTACTGGCACTAGTTACTCGGTCAAGAGCGTGCGTATTTTTGAAAACCATCACTATTAACATGAATTAAAAGACAATTCTTACGAACCCCCACCGCCACCGCTGCACTTGTAAAGCAAGTTCATCTGCCTGATGTCGATTCCTGTTGGTCCTTGACGGTTACCAAGTGTAACCTAGCAACATCAAATATAGTTAGTTCTTTATTCTATCTCAAGTATACAATATTATTAGCTAAATTAAATATACTATCATTTATTTTATTTTATTAGTTTATTTTTAGAGTTATCATGTGTGTCTGCACTCAGCTGTGGGTGTTTTGGACTATATATTGGTATTGAATGCTCATGGTTGTGTAGACTCATATGTTTTTTCATTAATTTATGTAGATAGACTAGTTGTATTTGTATAGGCATTTTAGAGTTATTGTAAAAAGCATAGAGACTTTGTTTAATGCGTTTTCAAGAACTTATTATTATTATTATTATTATTTATTTTTTTTGGGAGAAATAAAGTTTGTATAATAATAATAATAATAATAATAATAATAATAATAATAATAATAATAATAATAATAATAATAATAATAATAATATAATAATAATAATAATAATAATAATGATATATGATGATATAATGATAATATTAATTAAAAATAATAATAAGCATAACATATGAATAATAATAGTAATAATGTAGAAAAATGATATAATAAAAAGTCATCATAAAACTGTAAAAATCTACTAAAAAAGGTAAAACTAATAAAACCTAATAAAAACCACTATTTATTATTGTTATTATTATTATTCATTCGTTCATTCATTCACTGTTGATAACTATGACATGCGATCGTCGAAACGTCCAGTTTAATCACTAATTTTTCTTATAAAATGTTTCACGAAACCTTTACTTTTAATTATGATTAATAATGATGCTTATCATTAGTCATGCTCATTATCCTGTATTACTGGTCTTCCTTTCACAATATTTTCAAAAGGTATTTCAAATTTTGCACTAATGTCTGATCTTTGCACCGAAGGATTTAAGGTCTTGGCCTTCGTATACTAGAAAATCCTAGCTCTTACAGATATGGATTGTGCAGCCCACAATGACAAATGTTGGCAGTTATGAAAACTGGAAAATAGTCCAAACATTTTGCGAGTGGGTCCAAGGGGCTCTACAAAATATCTGAAATAAGAAAAGGGGACCTCTCTTTGTCCAGATGTCCCAGGATACTTTGCGGTCATACACAAAGACAAAACAGGTGCGAGTGATACATAGGAAGCTAGATACATAGTAATAATAATAATTGAAATTTATATAGCGCTAAAATTATAAATATTCTAAAGCGCTTTACAAGACTATAAAAAGAAAAATATAAAACACTAAATAAGCTTTAAAAATGTCATGCAATTAGTTATAAAAAGTGTGCTAAATACATGATATAGTGTGCTAAATACATGATATAATAGCTATATTATTCTACTTTATCCTCAAGTAACTGAGGCTGTTTTAGCTGAGCAAGGCCTACAAAAAAAGATAACGTACTTTACCCCTTGCGGAGGTCGGTGCGAATAATTTTCATTATTAAAATAATTTGATCTCGTTGGGAAAAATTACATAGGAATAGCTTGTTTGCACTTTTACAGTAGTGTGCTAAATAGGAAATGATTTGCCTGTCTGGCTTTAATTTGTGCTGTAACGAGCGTAGGCTAAATATCTGTGAAATAAGTGAAATTATTACTTTGAGAGATATTTATGGAAAACGCTTCGGTCGGGATCATGCACGCTTTGTTTACAGAGCCTCACAGCTCTCAAAAAGCTTTTGTTCCCGGGTGGAAACTCCCATGTGAAAGGGGCGGGGATGATCGTCGTCTCTTTTAGGGGTGCAAATTACGGTATCACATTTTATTTTATTTTCTTTGTCGGTATGACAGCGCTTAGAACAGTCCTGTATAGGCGCTATAGAAGCAATTATTATTATTATTATTATTGTCACTTAGGGTTTTCACGACGGAACGCCGATATTGGTAGATATCAAAGTATCATTTAGGGTTGCACGCGAAGAAATACTATATAACGTTATCTTTTAGGTGTCAAATAAAGCTTAATGCACTTCACTCCTTTGGGGGTTCACCGTCCTGTTCACATGGGAATCCCACAACGCTTTTGTCCGGCCATTAAGCACATGAAATCTCAGTTTTCCTCCCCTAATGTTGTTGAATACGTATACTCACCCCAGCTTCTCTTGCTCGAATGGTTTCCCTTCCACTTCCAAAGGCTGTTCTGTCATAGTGCATGACTGAGTTGTAGTCGTATGGAGTTCCAAGTGAGTTAATTTGAGAAACTGTCATCTTGTTGAAGTTAAACTTCACACCTATGAATTCAAGCATTAACTTAACAAAATAAAGCTGAGGAATGAAGGAAGGGACAATCCATGCTTTGTGGTAAGGCTATATCTATGACAACATGCATACCTTGAGGGATATTGCTCCAGATAATTTGAACGTAGTTATCTCGGTCTGGACGAGACTGCTCGTGGTAAAATCCAAGACAATGACCTTATTAACAATGTAGAAACAACAGTTCATTAGTAGACTACAGACCGCTAGACAATGACCTTATTAACAATGTAGAAACAACAGTTCATTAGTAGACTACAGACCGCTAGACAATGACCTTATTAACAATGTTTTCATTTTCAATGTAGAAACAACAGTTCATTAGTAGACTACAGACCGCTAGACAATGACCTTATTAACAAATTTTCATTCATTCAATGTAGAAACAACAGTTCATTAGTAGAGTACAGACCGCGAGACAATGACCTTATTAACAATGTAGAAACAACAGTTCATTAGTAGACTACAGACCGCTAGACAATGACCTTATTAACAATGTTTTCATTCATTCAATGTAGAAACAACAGTTCATTAGTAGACTACAGACCGCTAGACAATGACCTTATTAACAATGTTTTCATTCATTCAATGTAGAAACAACAGTTCATTAGTAGACTACAGACCGCTAGACAATGACCTTATTAACAATGTTTTCATTCATTCAATGTAGAAACAACAGTTCATTAGTAGAGTACAGACCGCGAGACAATGACCTTATTAACAATGTAGAAACAACAGTTCATTAGTAGACTACAGACCGCTAGACAATGACCTTATTAACAATGTAGAAACAACAGTTCATTAGTAGACTACAGACCACTAGACAATGACCTTATTAACAATGTAGAAACAACAGTTCATTAGTAGAGTACAGACCGCGAGACAATGACCTTATTAACAATGTAGAAAAACAACAGTTCATTAGTAGACTACAGACCGCTAGACAATGACCTTATTAACAATGTAGAAACAACAGTTCATTAGTAGACTACAGAATGCTAGACAATGACCTTATTAACAATGTAGAAACACAGTTCATTAGTAGACTACAGACCGCGAGACAATGACCTTATTAACAATGTAGAAACAACAGTTCATTAGTAGAGTACAGACCGCGAGACAATGACCTTATTAACAATGTAGAAACAACAGTTCATTAGTAGACTACAGACCGCTAGACAATGACCTTATTAACAATGTAGAAACAACAGTTCATTAGTAGAGTACAGACCGCTAGACAATGACCTTATTAACAATGTAGAAACAACAGTTCATTAGTAGACTACAGACCGCTAGACAATGACCTTATTAACAATGTAGAAACAACAGTTCATTAGTAGACTACGGACCGCTAGACAATGACCTTATTAACAATGTAGAAACAACAGTTCATTAGTAGACTACAGACCGCTAGACAATGACCTTATTAACAATGTAGAAACAACAGTTCATTAGTAGACTACAGACCGCTAGACAATGAGCTAATTCGGTGACGTCAGAGTGGGTTTAATTTATTATTCAAAAGCGCCATTGAGTGCAAATTAATGACATCTATGTTAATTTTGATTTTCTATTTCAGAAAAGAGTGCTGCTTGGAAAAGTATAAATAAGGTACGGCAAAACCCACTCTGACGTCACCGAATTAGCATATCACGATTTCAATCCTTTATAACTCGCCAATGCGAAGCTCAAATCACAAAATACTGAACCATCCCACTATTCACTTCATATGCAATCGATTTTCAAAAGAAAAAATTTCGTGTCATTAATTTAGTGATTAAAATCACTTCAGAGCAAATGCGTTAGATATCAATGATGCAACACTAGTACTGACGACTCACCAATTTCATGAGAAACAATGCTCGGCATCCAACATCCTCTTGCCAACGAAATCATTTGTCTTCCACCAATAGGACCGACATAGGAAGAACACCTAAAAGAAAAGTAACACTTGAAATGAATATGGAAACTAACGAGTACACTACTATGGACTGCGTCGGTGTATAATGATAAATCCCCGGGATAAATCAGTCAATGGATAAAGGAAATCTATAAAAAGAGTACGATGTTATAGATTTCCTTTATCCATTGAACTTCAAATAAAAGCAGTGGTATGAAATGACAGGCTTGTACGTACCCTCCTCCGATGTAGAAGTGAGCGTAGTTTCTCTCATTGGTTCGAGGCTTGAATGTAACACACGTACTATCGGTCCACAGCTTCATTCCAGCACGAATAGCGGCCATACCTCTAGCATCATCAGCTAATGACAGAAAGCAACATCTTACAATAAATTGTCACCGTGGAATGAGCTAGAATGATGGAAGGGTAATTGGCAAGCTGATTTTATCATTTAAACTGAGGTTGCTCTTCTACATGAGTTATGGTTCTGATTAACTAGCTGCATGCATTTGTTCACACATCTAAATGTAAAGAGTAGACCCAGAGGAAGGGGGGTCACAGGCACCCTGCGACCTCACCCTGCCTACGCCCCTGAGTTTGGCTGTACGTAAATCATGGAATGAGCTAGAATGATTGAAGGGTTATCCAGTTCATTTTAAAAGGTTGATGATTAACTAGCTGCATGCATTTGTTCACACATCATGCGTTTTTTCCTGACCTACCCATAGATCGATCAATGGTGTAGGGCAATACTGCATTAGGCCACACAGGTTTGTTGACGGATGCACGCCCTTTGACCAGAGATGGGTCTCCTCCTGCATCGATGGCAGCCTTCTGATCAGGTGTAAGAAGGATGTCACCCTGGAATATATTGGGATCGTACATGCCATGGTCCGCTGAAAAGAAGATAATATACTGCAGCCATATAAAGTAAATAGCATACAGTCACTCGTACAGAGGACATGGTTCATTAAAGAAAAAAGAAAAAAAGCCAAAAAAACAAACAAGAAAATTAAAAAGGATTGGAATCAAATGATTATTATTAAGAAGGTGAGCATAATTATATTAGTATTTAACAATTTTACCTGCGAAAGCGAATCCGCATAAAGCCAATAAAATAATACTGATCATCTTGTGTTCGTATCGTCTCAGTGATAGGTTTCTCACTCACAAGTTAGAGTGTATCTATTGCTATAGCTTTGCTGCTTTTTATAGGAATTATGTTTTTACATCTGGACACATGATCCAATAAACATTTGATTCTATCCATTAAGCAATTCAAACCATCGGAAAAGATTGCAAACACAATAATGTGCACAAAGACTTGAAGCACTCTACCGATGACAGTCTGTGATGGGCACGATGTCTTGGTGTTATACCAACTGCATGTTACGTACAGCAGGGGCGGATCCAGGGGGGCGGGGCGTTCAGCTTGCACATTGGTTGCAGCCAAATATTATGTAAAGAGTTTTTTGTCAAAAAAGGTATTCGAATTTCCAAAAGGGGGGCGTGCGCCTCGTTTGCCCCACCCTACATCCGTCCCTGTACATCACGACTAAATCCTGGCTAAAGCGGCTGGTTTTCACTTATGACGCAAGGAACAACTATAAAGGCTCTCTCTTTAATATCATAAAATTTTGTATATAATTTTTGTCCGGATAGCACAGTTCCGTGTGAACGGAACGCCTAAACGTACAACATTTTGAACTTTTAAAAAATCGGCCGGTACCGTGTGAACAGGGCCTCCAGTTTCTAGTAAGTTGCACGTTTTATTTCGATCATGCTTACAACGTACGAAAGAAAGTTTACCAAACATTAGCAGTTCCTAATTCTTGATGAATGAAATCCAAGTTTTAAACACTTTTGTGCTAATTTGCTCTTCCAAAATTGTCGTCAACCATGCACACCAAAAGACTTGGAAAAGATGCAAAAGGATTGAGAAATACAAGTTAAAACTGGACATCTTGGACAATGGAGATAAGGGGGAAACAGCGTTGTTTAATTTGGGCGTGTTCATTGGAGTTTGGTGTTCGCCATGACTTATTAGAACGTGGATATTCACAGTGTTACTATTACCAGGCAGCTTCTAGACATATCTGGTTCTTTAATTTTTCTGATGATTTGTGTACACATTCTACAGTTGTATAATCATCGATCGGAATGATATTTGTTTTTCTTAATTCGCGTGCCTGCTGTGTTTTCAATATCCTTCTTTGTTATATGTTAGTGAAAATATAGTCAATAAATTCCAAGCTAGCTAGGTGTTTCCATCGCCACCAAACATTTTAGTTTTATATTTACTATGTTAGTAGTTTATTCGGATCTTCTTTTATTGAGAAAAACGGACATTTTCGCGCTCGTAAATTCAGACTGAAATTGTTCGGCATTTTGACAGATTTCGCTACTTCCTTGCCGTGATACTCAGTGAACCAATCAAAACGTGCAAGTGAGTAGGAGGCGAGGTAAATATCTACCACTACTCACCGACACTGAGGGGTATAATTGTCTTAGTATATACCACACAAGTGAATAGTTTGCCGAATATATAAAAATATTTTTCAAGAAGAAAGAGACACGCTCGCAAAACGCGACGCCATCTTGTTTTGCTCGGAGGTAAATAGCCAAGCTAGGATATCCCCAGTTTGATTAACCAATCACAGCGTACTATTCACTTACAAGTGTGGTATTCTATACTAATACATGCTATACATAATTTCTATTAACTTTAATATGGCCTTATTTAACCCACTTTGGCTAAAAAATGTGGGTGTGTCAGAGCGCGTAACTAGAAAATCGCGTAACTCGAAGTGCGTAACTCGAAACACGCAACTCGAAGAAAACTCTACCTCCTTCGGAACCCGTGCCGAACCAGCGACGATAAAGTACGACATCTCGGCTTGGTTGGTTGACCACGTTGGGCCGATCTCCAGAATCAGCCGAGGTGTCGGACTTTATCCTCGCTGGTTCAACAAGGGTTCGATCCGAAGAAAGTTCGTTGAAACCGAATACGATACAATGTGAAGCTTTACTTCGAATTGCGTTTATTTCACGACTTTGAAAGCAAGTAGGTCAGTGATGAACCGATTGGAGGAATGTGAGAAAGGGATTATGTGAAAAAATTGCGAACATTTTTTTTTGTAGGGTTTTCGAGGCCTCGAAGATCGCCGTAGCCAAGGATTGGGCGTTCGTAGTTGCCAGCCTTCTCCTTCCTTTACAGCGTAAAGGAGAAAAAATAATAAAAACGGCCTAAAACGCAAAACTAACACATCAGGACAATATAGAACAGTAAATTATCAACACTGTGGTGAATTTTCAGTCCTTTATTGACCACTTAATAGCCATTGTACGTGATTTTGTAATTCTACATACATTCTCTTCAATTATTCATAAAAGATTACAGCTTGGGCTGCCTGTGAAAACACTGACTCTCGTGAGTAAACAAAGTTAACGTTATTTGACAAGCTTAGAAAATAGTGTAATGTTTGTTAATTTTCACCTAAAGAGAAATTAAAGAATGCAACTCAGAGAGCAGACTATACGTGACGAGATAGACTGATCAGTTCCTTCTCAAGGATGCTTTTATATATTTTTGATTTCCAATTCAGATATAATATCATGAAAGAAGTTCACACACCAATTTTTATGACAATCGGTTAAATAGCGGTCGAGATATGGCCGGTTGAAAATATAATTTGCCTTAACAAATCACTCAATCAATCAATCAAAGCTTTTATTTAACCACGGAATCTCTTCAATACAATGTGATTGGTCTTCCAGAGAGCCGTATAAATATAAATAATAGTGTTAAGAACCGAGCCGAAATTACAGTGATTGTTTAAGGCATTTTATATATTCAACTGGCCATATCTCGACCGCTATATTTAACCGATTGTCATATAAAAATTGGTGTGTGAACTTATTTCATGATATTCTATCTGAATTGGAAATTTATAAAATCAAAACTAGTTAATTGTTTCGTGACGTCACACTTTAGTACTCTATTCGTGAGGGATGCCTAAGTATTCGCAAACAGAAACAGATTATCAGTTATACAAACTGAACTTGAAGTTAAACTGTTGTATTGTTAAGAAAAACATTACCGACAAATCTAGATAACGAACCAGAAGTCAGTTGAAAGCCACGAAGCTTACCCTTATAATTATTATTAAACTTAGAGACTGACGAGCACAATCAACATTATATTCTATTTATATCTAACTTGAAGATGAATTGGACTTGAATTTGCATTATCAGTTGCATTTGTGTATTGATTGTAATTTTCATTATTTATTGTTTTTATTATTATTTTCAAACAAGTTATGTGTGTTGTCGCTGTGCTACGCCCGCTTTGAGTTCAGGCGAAAACAACTGGAAATCCAACCGACCCGAAACCCACTAAATACGCCTCAAAGCCTCAAATAACTATCATTATCCTATACATATTACATATGAACACCAAACTTTTTGATGAGGATAAGGATGAGCCCATACTTGAGCCCAAACCCGGATCAACGGCCGAAAATTTCATCAGCTCCTTGTGGCCACTATTAGAAGCAAAACTCGACAGATGGATCGAACAATCTCTAAATAAAAAAGTTGAATCTATTGCTATAGCAGCAGTGGACAAGTACGTCTCCTCCACAGAATTTCAGAGTGCTCTCTCTGAAAGCATCGCGTTCGACCTCGAAGATATGAAATGCCAACAGGATGAATTATCCAAGGAAGTCTCAGATCAGAAATGGAGCCACTTTAATGAAAACATCAAATTTAATTGCAAACAGGACGATATAGAACAGTACTCTAGAAGAAATAGCATCAGAATCAGTGGGATAACCGAAAACAAAGATGAAAATACTGACGAGCTTGTGATGAAAACTATCAAAGAAAAACTGAACATAGACATCACAACCAATGACCTCGATCGATCACATCGTGTTGGACTAAGAAAACCTGGCAAACCCCGGCAGATCATTGTAAAACTGGTTAGACATAACAAGAAAGTGGAGATCTTAAAGAATCGAAAGGTACTTAAAAATATCTCAACCAATATCAGAATATATGAAGACCTTTCTAAAGGAAGAATGGATGCGATCCAGGAAATCAACAATTCAGCTAAATTGTTTATTGAGAAGCTGTGGACAAACGATGGAACAATTAATGTGAGACTCAAAAAGAATCCTGAGAAAATAGTGTCTCTCAGGAATCTTGACAAACTAAATAACTTCGTTGAAAACCTGAGAGATTGATTCAGTTACAGGTATGCCTTTTACTTAATATGAAATAATATTTTTTTATACTTGAATATCCTTTTAATTAGCCCATCACTTGGATGGATTTGTTGCTATATATATAGTGACTTCATTTAGTACTATATAGTTATGCCTCAGTTGAACGAGGCTTTTAAATGTTCCAGTTGTTTAAAATTGATTAATGATTCCAATGAATTAGGTAATGATTATTGTATTTGCTGTCATCAGAAATATCATTCAAACTGCCCCAAACTCTCAAGTCACTATAACAGCACAGGATATTGCTTCTCATGTTACACATCAACTTTTCCTTTTTTGAATTTAAGTGATAATGAATTTCAGACTACTCTTAATGAGCTACATTTTGGACCCTCCCGTTTAGGACCATTAGACTACATGGATCAACTGCATATTAACCCTCTCTCATTGTATGACAAATATAAAGATACTTTAAATACCAGTGATGAATTACTGTCAAAAGGTGAAGATAGGTATATTTTGGATAATGAACTGAACTCAATAACATCGACTAAGAATCTTACATCCTCAAATTGCTTTTCTTTAATACATATTAATGCACGAAGTCTAAATAAGAACATTGAATCAATAAGTCATTTAATAGACTCAGTAGATATAAATTTCAACATCATTGGTATAACTGAAACATGGATTAAAGAGTCATCTAGTCTCGTAAACATCAACAATTATGAATTTATTTGTAAAGGTCGAGTAAATAAGTCAGGTGGTGGTGTTGGTATGTATATACTAGAGAAAACAAAATATAAAGTAAGGGAAGACCTCTCTCTCAGTGAATCGATGATTGAATCTATCTTCATTGAAATCATTAATGATAAAGCAAAAAATTCTATAATTGGAGTAATTTATAGACCTCCAAACTCAGATATAAATGAATTTATTGGTAAATTTGACACACTCACCTCTAAGATCAACAAAGAGAATAAGAATTGCTATCTTTTAGGTGATTTTAACATTAACCTGCTTAATATAGAATCTCATGAACTAACTAGTCAATTTTTAGACAACCTGTATTCTTCTTTTATCTTACCATTAATTACTAAGCCAACTAGAATAACTTGTCACAGTTCAACTTTGATTGATAATATTTTCACAAATGTAATAGAAACATGTACTAATGAAAATATCAGTGGTCTTTTATGTGCAGACATATCAGACCATGTACCCATTTTTCATATTCATAAATTAGAAGATTCTTCATTGACAAACAAAGTCACCAATTCTCATACTTTCATTAGATGCACTAGCAACAACAACAATTTAGAAAAATTTGCTCAGAGAGTACAGTTAACAAATTGGAATAACTTAATCCAAGATAAGAACCCAGATAATGCTTATGATAGCCTTCTAAAAACTCTAACATCTATTTATGATGAGAGTTTTCCACTTGTCAAATGCTTCAACAGGTTTTCAAACTCAAAGCCTTGGATAACACGAGGACTCTTGACATCAATTAAAAGGAAACATTGTCTTTACAAAAAATTCTTAAAGGTGTCATCTGAAAAAAACAATAGGAAGTATAAAAAATATAAAAATATGCTTACTAAACTGCTAGCAATTTCAAAAAAATCTTACTATACTAATTGTCTTGAACAATCTAAATCTGATGTTAAGAACACATGGAAAATACTTAACAAAATCTTAAATAAAAATTCATCAAAACAAAATTATCCTGATTCTTTTAAAGTTGATGACAAAGCCATTTCAGAACCTAGACAAATTGCTAACAAGTTTGCCCAATATTTCACTAACATAGGGAGTAATCTCTCTAAAAAGATACAAGATACTGACATCAATATTGAATCATATCTTAAGGGTAACTTTATCAATAGCTTATGTTTCAATCCTACCACCCCTTTGGAAATTGAAAAACTAACACTAGCTCTTAAAAACAAAAACAGCTGTGGCTTTGATGAGATTAATATAAAACCTATTAAAGCAGTCATATGTGCATTATCTTATCCTCTTTCCACCTTAATCAACAACTCACTTCTGACTGGAATATGCCCAGATAGTCTCAAGATAGCAAAAGTAATTCCTTTATTCAAAAATGGAGACAGAAGTATATTCAGCAACTACAGACCAGTTTCCATTCTCCCTTGTTTGTCCAAAATATTTGAAAAAGTAGTTTATAACCGATTGATGTCTTACATTAATAAGAATAACATACTTACTAAGAATCAGTATGGCTTCAGAAATAAACACTCAACCATCATGGCAGTTATTGATTTTATAGAAAAAATAAACGATTCAATTGATAATGGGAACATAACAGCAGGATTATTCTTAGATTTATCCAAAGCTTTTGATACTATCAATCATCATCATATACTAATACAAAAATTAGAATTCTATGGTGTAAGAGGTATTCCTTTGAATTGGTTCAAAAGTTATCTTTCAAATAGGAAACAGTTTGTACAATTTAAGAATATTAAATCAGATTTATTTCATATTTCTTGTGGGGTTCCACAGGGATCTATCCTAGGTCCATTGCTTTTCTTAATATATATTAATGACATTTGTAATTCTACAGATATTCTATCTTTTACTCTTTTTGCAGATGATACCAATATATTTTATAAAACAAAATCACTTAATGATATAAATACAACAATCAATTTTGAATTGGATAAACTATCTATATGGTTTAGGACAAATAAGCTTTCACTAAACATCAAGAAAACAAACTATATGATTTTTACTAACCGCAAAAAAATTAATTATGACTTGCTAAACTTAAAGATCGATAATGAGTGTATTAAAAGAGTTAATGAAACAAAATTTCTAGGACTAATTATTGATGATCATCTAAGATGGAAGGCACATATTAAACATATATCATCTAAAATTTCAAAAGGTATTGGAATAATTAGTAAACTTAGATTCTATCTTCCAAAACGTTATCTGAAATCTCTATATTTTACGTTAGTGTATCCATATCTTCACTATGGAAATATAATTTGGGCTAGTACTTATCAAACTACCTTCAAAAGATTGCAAATACTACAAAAACGGGCAGTGAGAATCATCACCAAATCACCATATTTATCTCACACAGATCCACTATTTAAAGATGAAGGTCTACTTACTATTGAAAACATCAACACACTACAAATTGCTGTTTTCATGTACAAGTTTCACACCAATGACTTACCAGAAACATTCAATAATAGATTTGTAATCAATAAACAAATTCATCATCATAACACAAGGCAATCACATAATTATCATAAAGTATCTAAAAAAAGTAGGCTTGGACAATTCTCCATTACATTTACTGGACCAAGAGTTTGGAGCAGTTTCAGTGATCTATATGTAGCAGGGAAGTGCAAATCCTTTAAAAAACTTTCAAAAACAAGTACAACAAATATTAATATCAAAATAAGATAGCATTAAATTGATTATACAATGTTAATTCTGAAAGACATTGATTATAGATAGATAGATTAAATATATTACTTAGAAATTAAAAATTAAAAACGTTTATTGTAATCATTAGTAGTATTTCAATAATAATGAATGATTACTGTATTATATTATTATCATTGTGATTAATTTTATATCAATAATTATAGCCATCAGTGCTGACAAAAAAATTATACTTTAATAATTAATTATCAAAAATATACTTTAATAATTATTTTTATTTTTTTACATAAATTTTTACATAAATTTTAAGGGGTCTACAATTTACAAGCGATAAAAAGCTTCTGAGTAGACTCCTCATCTACAAAGAATATATAATTAAATAAGAAATGTAACTATTGAATGATGATGAAATAAAATTGAATTGAATTGAATTGATCTCAGCAATCAGAGCTCACCATTTCTATGAAATACAGAGCGGTATTTCATAGTTTTTTCTATGAAATACAGAGCGGTATTTCATAGTTTGTATTAGCCAATCAAAACGTTGTAAATTTTGATTGTTGATGTAATATGTATAGGATAATATGGTTATTCCATGCTTTTCTATGGAATACAGGCGGAAATTTCACTCAAAAACTATATTATTTTAGTATACCAAATAATATAATTTTTTCTTGAAGTATCCACCCGTATTCCATAGAAAACCATGGAATAACCAATAATTATCATATGACCCGTACGGCCCTGCTCGCGCGCTCTTAATAAAACCATTGGGAAAACGTCACGTGGTAAGGGCCGGACGTGTTGACGTACCTGGTCCGGAAAAAGCCGTCCGGCCCTGCTCGATTTTTGTCAGGAGATTTTGTATGCTTTTTTTTGCAGCAAAATTTATTTTTTAAATGTGAACAACAAAAGTGAACAAATGTTTTTTTTATTACATTTTTTGATTGGTTCTTGAATGATGTTTAGTACCAAAATGGTCCATATGAAATGGTCATATGATAAAATGCTTATTGAATGAGTTAGGTCGGGCCGGACGGGGAAATATTTGGCTCTCGGTCATTCTGTACAGACCTCGCTGCGCTCGTTCCGTACTTCCATGACCTCGAGCCAAATATTTTCCCGTCCGGCCCTCCCACTCGTTCAATAAGTACATAATCTTTTTTTGTAGCAAGTATTTGAAGAACAAGGTTTTCATATGAATCAATGAGACACTGAGACCAAATTTTGAAACATTTATTCAACACGTAAATCGCTTGAAATTTGACTATCGATCTGCCTTTGATATTACCAATGTGTATCCAAAGCTTTTATGTACACCGTATCTCAATCCCAACAGGGCACAAGTGTACCTTGCTTACAAGGTCTAGTTTTGTTAAGTAAATATTCCAATCGAGTGCAAACACTAGAGTGGTTTTCATAAACCCGTGAAATACATGTTAGCGTAAAGGCCTTGTTACACGGTGAAACTTTTTCGTGAAACTGTTTCGTTAACGGTGCGAGACAGGTTTCACCAAGAGTTTCACCGTGTAACATGGTCGTTTTCAGGAAACTTTTTCGAATTTGCGTTGCGAGACAGTTTCATGAAAAGTAGAACTTCTTTCTACTTTTTCGTGAAACTCGAAGCAAAAACGTTTCATAAAACCAGCCATTGCACCGTGTAACACACCTCGTGAAACTTGTTTCAGCAAACATGTTACACGGTGAAACTGTCTTGCACTGTTTCACGAAATAGTTTCACGAAATAGTTTAACGTAAAAGTTTCACCTTGTAACAAGGCCTTAGAACCGTGAAACAATGCTAACTTTAATTAGCACTAAATAGTGCAATGTCTTTTGTTTTCTATTGTTCCATTGGTGCTATTTAGCACTAAATAGTTAGTAGACTACTGTTTCACGGTTTTAGTGTTTGCACTCTACCAAGGTACAAATCAGAAAACTATTGTTTGTTGCGTGGTGACCGCTCAACAAACAATAGTTTTCTGATTTGTACCTTGGTAGAGCGCTGAAGTGTAAACACGGCATAAGTAAGTGTCAATATAATTATTACATTTTTATGTAGAAGTGATACAAAAGTATAGACACCATCGAGGTATAGCCGGGATCTCTGCGTGCACATTGTTTTATTGATTAACTTATTGTGCTTTTAGAGAGTTTGAATGTTTGAACTCAGCTGCTCAGCTACATCAATAGTTAGTAATAAAAACACTTAGTGCTTCTGACAGGCCAATATCAGACCACTAACCCTAATCAAAGAACTACAAATATTAAACCCTCTATTTTCAATGCTCTCTATTGACTAAGCACTGGACGGGGACGGATCTAGAGATTTTCAAAGAAAATTTTGAAATCTAGAAGCTCGAAAATGCAATTTCCATCCATTCTGGGCATCAGATTATTGTTATTATTATTACAAATGGTGGAGAATATATAAAGCGTTCAATCACGGAACAGCATGTAAGGCCAGGGTCAAACGTCGAACCTGTCATGTGCCGTACATAATTGTTGAATAAGTTCTACAAAAGAGCGGCGTCTGACTCAGTTTGGTGCGGCAGATTCTATTTGGTTCGACGGCGGAATAAATTCGACAGGGCCTGTCGCACTATGCGACATTAGAGTGGCAACTGAGTCAGACAGTGCTCTTCCCATGTGCTGAACTAATAAAATATTCCCACAATTCTGCAGTACGTTCTTTTGCGCATGCTCAACTATACTTTCATTTGCATTTGTTTAGGTTACTCAACCTGTCGAACTTAATTATTTGGGTCGACTCGAATTGCAACTAGGTACGGCACATGACGGGTTCAACGTTTGTTTTTCGTTCTAAAATAAATTTCCACTACTCAAAAAAAAAATGTATTGGGCCCAACTCAAAGGGGAGGCACCGGCCCCCCAATGCCCCCCCCCCCCCCCCCCCCCCTCCCCCCTCCCCCTTGGATCCGCCCCTGCTGGAAAAGCGCAAGCTCTTGGCAGGTGTAAAGTGTGTGCAAATGAACACGAAATGTACACAGCATTTACACCGAGCAATTAAGAGCGTGGGGTTTTCAGTGAAAGCGCGAAAATGTCTTCAAGCCTACTTACTGTCTACTGTTTTCTTATTGCGCCACTAGTAAAGACAGCTATTTCTTATGGATACTGAATAAATATTAAAATTAATTTTGGATTTATAATACAGTATGTGGTTCTAATTGTGAACACTTTTTGCACTTGATGTTATTTCTCGTCAACATATGGTACGATTATCCTGAACCTTTGCTATTAATTAGCTCTACACTTCAACATGTGATTAAACACGAAACCGCACTATAAAAGGGCTTGTGCCAGGCAGCTAACACCTTCAGTTGTCAGTCATCCATCGTACTGTCAAGAGCTCTGCATTGTAACAATGGGCGCGAAATTTAAATTAAAAAAATTGAATTTCAAATTGTTGACTTTCTTCGTTCTTTTAATAACATCAAGAACTCATTTTCAAAATCTTGTTATTAGTTTTGAATGATCAGTTTTGAAAATATTGATATCTAGCTCAGTTTTATCGAAGTCCAGCTGAATAATAATTATGAACTTTGAGTCGTTCAATTCGACATGAATACGAAGATGTTACTCCACCATTTCAAATTGATTCAACTGAGCTGGAAAGGTGTGAAATGAAGGCGGTCCAGTCCCTTTTATAGCGCGGTTTCGTGTTTAAGTTTCGTTGTGTTTATTATTGAACTTTTCTAAATATATTTTATTATATCATGTCCGTTGGTAGTTCTAATTGTGAACAGATGTTTGTAATTGTGAACACTTTAAGCTTGCTTTTTAATGGCTTAATATTGTGTATTATTATCGATTTCTAGCCTTGCAATTCGATGTACAAGTTCCAAGTTGTCTTAAAACAATATTTATGTTCGTGTTATTTCGATACGAATGATAGAGAGATGTTAAAACGAAGTGAAGTCAGACGGCAACGCTAAATTACTGACGTGTTCTCATGTTCATTGATGCATGCCGTTCATCACGCTCGTGTAATTGCTAACAACGCAATGGCGCAAATTTGTATCACAAACGCGGACTTCTTATACATATTTCCTTCTCAATATTTGCTATTGTACTAGTGCAGGTACATTGGCGGCAATTTTACTCTATATCTCAAAAACTACATATGCTATGAAGTCCCAGGGGGGTACTCAGGGGTATCAGTGACGGGGAGGTGCGAATGAGGCCAAACATTTTAACCCCAAAAAAGTCCATTACGCAAAAACAAGACCCCCAAAAAAGTCCAACGGCCCAAAATCGTAACCCCCAAAAAGTCCAATTTTTCTCCGCATAAAATCGAGAACGGTAGCTATGGATATCATTTTTATCAACCCTCCAAAACGTCCTTGACAAAATCTTTATATCAAAAAAAGTCCACAAGAAAAATGAAAACCCCAAAAAAGTCCCAAGCCGCGAATTTCAAACCCAAAAAAAGCCTTCGCACCTCCCCGTCACTGATACCCCTGAGTACCCCCCTGGGTATGAAGCGCCAGGTTATGCGTGAGCATATGCGTGTTTACAATTAGATGCACATCGCAAAAACACACACAATATTTCATTCCGATGCTGCTCGTTCATTTTCAACACTTTTCTAATTATTGTTTTGTAAGGAAAAGTGTTATTATTTACCTTTTAGCTCATATAAAAATAGACTCCATACTTTGCGTTTTTAGAAAGAAAATATGCGAACTTTGCCACTGAGAATCTAAAGGCGCGCTTAAAATTCGATTTTGTAAACAACAGTCGTCAGCTTACTTTGAATCAAAGTTGAAATTTTGCGCGGAATAAATGCCAGGAAGCCCAAAATAGCATTGAATGATTGAAAATAAATCAATATTTGCTCGGGTAAAATATTTTTTGTCGATCTTAACTTTACGGTATGAAAACGGCACTTTTACTGAAAAGTGTTCACAATTAGAACTGTTCACAATTAGAACCACATACTGTACAATGAAATTTTGGGATATATTAGTAGCATTACTTACACCCATGAGCACTTTAAAAAAAAATACTCAGCAAATAAACCTCATTTTTTAAATATAAAGTGAAAGGGATGGAAATTTGAACGAATCCCCTAAAGGAGACCAATTTGGGCGTGGCTTAGACTTTATTTGTCCCCTAAAAGATACCATTCTAAACCAGACCAGACACCAACATAGTCTCCTTCCAAGCTGTTCGTACTGTCAGTATGAAATTTCAAATTTCAGACTGACAGTAAGAACGGCTGCGCAGCGGCAGCGCAGGAGACTAACACCATTACCCCCCCCCCCCCCCCCCCCCCCACCCCGGCCCGCGTGCAACACTTCAGGGAAAATTTACAAACAAATCTGGTGACCAGCGGTACGTGGTAAAATTTTATTCTCGAACCAGCTGAATGAGCTGGTTTATAATATAAACATTGGTAACATCCTAAGAACGCGCGATTTTATTGGATGCTAGGCGTGCACCATTTTGCAATTGTATGGTGCACGCCTAGCTACCAATCAAATTGCAAACTTTTTATGGTGCACGGCTGTGAGCTTAGGTTCAAATTGAATAGCTAACACAATCTTAAAATCAAACGTTTCCTTGACTTTGGTGTTGAAAACATTGCGATACACCGAAACTATATGGATTTTTGATCAAAAAGAACAAGCATGGTGAACAAAATGGCAAGAAAGTTGAAGATTCTGTTGTGTTTTTGAATAAAATTTGGTTGAAGTTCGCGCGCTGCACGCTGGAATGTCATTATCTAATTTATATAAACTCATGTTGAATATTAATTAACTCGAACGTTTACAACAACTTCAGAATGTTGGTCTTTCCCAGTGAAATACTTTTGACTTTTTACATTATAAAATAAATAGAAGATGGCTTTCTATGTTCTATACAAAAATGATGCACTTCTGAGCTCTTGAAATGCAGCTGAATGCGTACTCGCTATCGCTCGTGCATCCACTTGCTAACATTTCAAGAGCTCAGGCGTGCATCATTTTTGTAATGTCTACCAGCCGTGTACGCGGGAAGGATGAAGAAAGTTCGATGGCAATAAGAGAAAGATCGGGTCGCGTCTTCGTCTAAAAAAACAATGTGCCTGTTGTTCTCTGGACCGCTCGGGACAAAATTTGAGTACACTGCTCCATAGTCGTACACTTCCGGCCCAAAATAATGAGTCAGCGGCACAGCGCATGCGCTATAATTTGTGCGACGGACGAAGAAAAATAAGACTGCATTTTATAACTCGGGTATTCCTTTCAGGAAGCCCGAGTAATAAACAAACGAACAGCTGGTCGTCCATACATTTGTATGTTCTACGAAAGAGAACTACAAGCTTACATTTACAGTATTTATCGCATCGACTATGTATTCTTTAGTACTAATATTAAAGACTGGCATTTAATGAAAGGAGATGAAAAAGAAGATGTATTTACAGTCATTAACATACAATACAGTCATTAACATACAATACAGTCATTAACATACAATACAGTCATTAACATACAATACAGTCATTCTCAAAAAGGTTGTCCAGATGAAAAGACTACAATACTACAGTCACGTGATTCATTATGTATTCAATTTCCTCGCGTGGAATTTCAATTTGAGATGCAAAAGTGGCATTGTGAGAACTGAATGTAATGGCACTGGTATCAACTCACAGTTCCGCGCGCAGAAATTGAAAACGAATAGCTGGTCGTGATCGGTCTACATATCTCTACCGGTATTTGTTCAAGGTAATTTAATGGAGCAGAAGCCGTCAAAGGGGGGGGGGGGGGGGGGTACTCCCTTTGTCGAAGTGGGAGGGGTGATCGGCGGTCCTTTTAGGGTTGAAAATATTTCCTGTGTGAACCTTTTAGGGTTCCGACACAAAAGTCAGTTACGTGACACGAGTCCGTAGTTTTAGGGTCAATTGAAAGAACAGAAGAAAGATGTTGTCCAGTCACTGATTAAACCGATATCAGCACAATCACTTTTTCGCCATATATGGTCGTACCTTTTAGGGGTTGAAATGAACATGGCTTCAACAGCTCTTTTAATTTAAGCGTACCTCTTAGGGGTCGTTTTCAAAACCGACCGCCGATCACCCCTACCACTTGGACAAAGGGAGTACTTCCCCCCCCCCCCCCCCCCCCCCCCCCCGAGCGACGAAGTTTTCGAAAGTCTACTAACGGCCCGGGGGGGGGGGGGGGGGGGGGGGGGGGGGAGTACTTGGTTAAAAAATGGTTAGGTATGTGCGGCGAGATGTTCAGACCTGGACCCTGTTTTTGGAATTTGTCACTCGAAAACCTGGATTTACGAATTTTTATTGACGATCTGGTACGATGCATTCTTCAGGATATTTTGCCAGACTAACACTCTAACACCTTTACGTCTGACTGACGCCATTATTAGTCGGGCTTCCTGTGGAAGACCCGACTCTAAAAATGAGATTCGTTCGTATTCTTCTTTGGCTTGAAATCGCAAACTGGGTTCTACAGCGCATGCGCCCTGTGCCGGCCGCTCAGATAACAAGACGCTCAATGAGCGTACACTCGGGCATTATGACAAGGACAATGTCAGTTGCGTGACGAGGGACCTGACAATGACTGACAGTTGCGTGACGAGGGAGACTCATAGATAAAGATATCCGATTCGTACGTTCCTAGCACGTACTTGGAACGTCCAGTTGAGTTCGATATACGCTCGGAAACTATTTGACACGTTTGAGCGAATCATACTTTCGGATTTAGTTCAATAGGCGTTCGGAAACTATTCAAGTGACCTCAAGTACGTTTAGAGACGTACCACATACGTACCTCGAAGAGTCGGAGATACATACATACATACATACATACTCAAGTGCATTAAGGCCTGGGTTTCAAAATGGCTGCCGTTTATTTGATGAGGGGGTAGTCTTTCTCCTTTTCTTTGTAATCTTTTACCTTAAAACTTTGACAAATAATATATAGTCACGACCTTAACAAAAATTACGTAACAGTTTCCATGGAAACCTGGTATGTGACCTTTGAACTCTAATTGAAATATCATTTTATAAAAGCCTTCTGCATTATAGTAAAGTGTTTTCATATGTCTGATATTTTTATGGATATGAATAGGGGGTAAGTCATTACTTATAACCCCAACGAGGGTGGTGAAGAAAAATAATTTTAAACAATCTTAAATTGAGAGTATCATATTTCATTTCAGCCTAAATCAGCCTTACCGATAATATTTGCAATTGCCCTCGTTGGATATATATACTATGGACTAACTCTGATTCACTTGTATAACAATTTCCTGCACATTAAAACGATTAATATAATGCAGGAGGCTTTTATATCAATTATTTAAATTAGAGTTCAAAGGTCACTTTCCATATTTCCATGGAAATTATCATGTGTAATTGTCAACATCGTGGCTATATTGTAATTGCCAAAGTGTTAAGAGAAAATATTACAAAGAGAAAGAATTAGACTACTCCCTCTTGAATTGCGGCGGCCATTTTGAAAAGTTTGAGACCCAGGCCTTAATGTACTTGAGTAGTTTATTTGTTTCTGCAGGTTTGTTTACATGACGCAAGACTTAAGAGGCTGTCCGTGTAAGAACGGATAAGGTAAATTCCGGCCCCTGCCCGATTTCCCTAATTTTTTTGGTGAGCGTACACTCGGGCATTATGACAAGGACAATGTCAGTTGCGTGAGGAGGGACCTGACAATGACTGACAGTTGCGTGACGAGGGAGACTATGTATATATGTGTCGGTGAGCATAGATAAAAATCTCCGAATCGTACTTCCGTAGCACGTGAATATGAGGTTCATATTCATGGTCAGACGGTTCTGATAACGTCTTTGGTTTCTTCGTTATCGCAGAGGAAAGTCGGTCACGGAAACTATTTGACACGTTTGAGCGAATCATTCTTTCGGATTTAGTTCGATAGGCGTTTGGAAACTATTCGATTCGTTTGTGGCGAACATGAATATGCAACCTCAAGTGACCTCAAGTACGTTTAAAGACGTACCACAGACGTACCTCGAAGAGTCGGAAATCTTTATCGATGCTCACCGACACAAATAGTCTCCCTCGTCACGCAACTGTCATTGTCATAATGCCCGACTTCGCTCATTGAGCGTCTTCTTCTGTATAGATCCCTAAAATCTAAGGACGTTTTGATTTCGATTGTTTTTTTTGCCGTTCACTGACCTGTTTTGAGCGTGGAAATTCTGTTTTAAATAGCGCTACGCGGCGGTTCTAAAATTAGGTCGCGTAATAGATGTATAACTCACACAAGGATCCCACAACTGTAATCGTACTGAATTTTTCAAACGTGGAATAAAATAAACATCCATCGTGAGTTACTGAAAATAGCTCGACTATTTCGATTGTTTGCATGACTTCTGTACATATAAGTTACTGAAAATAACTTGACTGGTTCGATTGTTTGCATGACTTCTGTACATATAGCTAATTGCATAATCGTTGTCGGGTTGAAAATCATAAATAATAGAAGCTGAGACCGCAAGGATGGATGGGAAATCAGTTCATGACCCGCATTACATGCAGATATATTCAATGTTCTCGTAGTTTTGAAGGTATATGAGCTATTTTACTAAGATCCTACAAGTCTGGATAAAAAGGTCGACCATTTGACGGTGTTATTTGAGAGTTTTAATTTCACAGAATTCCTTTTGGTCATAGCTTTCATGATTTTCACCCCGACAACGATTATGCAATTAGCTATATAGCTTTCTGTCGTAATAGATCCCTAAATTCTAAGGACGTTTTGATTTCGATTGTATTTTTGCCGATTACTGACCTGTCTTGAGCGTGGAAATTCTGTTTTAAATAGCGCTACGCGGCGGTTCTAAAATTAGGTCGCGTAATAGATGTATGACTCACACAAGGATCACACAACTGTAATCGTACTGAATTTTTCAAACGTGGAATAAAATAAACATCCATCGTGAGTTACTGAAAATAACTCGACTGGCTCGATTGTTTGCATGACTTCTGTACATATAGCTTTCTGTCAATAGATGTAGTTACATCGCTGGTCGTGAGTTTAATTATAACAAGACGCTCAATGAGCGTACACTCGGGGATTATGACAAGGACAATGTCAGTTGCGTGAGGAGGGACCTGACAATGACTGACAGTTGCGTGACGAGGGAGACTATGTATATATGTGTCGGTGAGCATAGATAAAAATCTCCGAATCATACTTCCGTAGCACGTACTTGGAACGTCCAGTTGAGGTTCATATTCATGGTCAGTCGACGGTTCTGATAACGTCTTTGGTTTCTTCGTTATCGCAGAGGAAAGTCGGTCAAATGAAAGGACTTAAGAATTCCTCCCGAACTTCGTATCTTTTAAACATCCAGTTGATTCAGACTACGGTATGATGTGATAAAGCTGCTGTCTCTGCCTATACATTGAAAGATCTTGTTCGATTTATCTTGAAATCAGAAAGGAATTATCGATTAAAAATCAAAAGCTGCTTCTGTTAGATTTAAGATGTGACCTCTAGTGACCTCAAATACGTTTAAAGACGTACCACAGCGTACCTTGAAGAGTCGGAGATCTTTATCTATGCTCACCGACACAAATAGTCTCCCTCGTCACTGAGCGTCTTCTTCTGTAATAGATCCCTAAAATCTAAGGACGTTTTGATTTCGATTGTATTTTTGCCGATTACTGACCTGTCTTGAGCGTGGAAATTCTGTTTTAAATAGCGCTACGCGGCGGTTCTAAAATTAGGTCGCGTAATAGATGTATGACTCACACAAGGATCATACAACTGTAATCGTATTGAAAAAAATACGGAGAAACCTACATTTTATCATGCAAACACTGTTTATTTTCAAAACAATTGACCTTGCTCGCCTTTGCTTTGATGTAGTTTTGAAGTACGATTTGTACGATTCCTTTTCCTTCTGAATTTTTCAAACGTGGAATAAAATAAACATCCATCATGAGTTACTGAAAATAAAACACGGGCTTTAAAAACGCTCATTTCACATACAAAAAGCATACGCCGATTCGTGTGGGCCCACTCTGAAAGATGTCGTTTCATTTATAACAAAAACAAACGCGCCTTAGCTTCATCGTCGAACGATCAACTAGAATCCTGACCTTTAATAGCTTGAAGATCTACAGCTGCTTTCAAAACTAAGATTCAAATCTACTTGAGTGCTGTGTGTTGTTTGTTTTCCCTTTTCAGTTTTCTGCTGAGTAATCTTGAAACTCGATACGATTAAATACGTCGCATTCTTTCTTCATTCTTCGCATTTTTTCTTCATTCCGTGGTCATGAAAAAAATAATAACAAGACGCTCATTGAGCGTTCACTCGTGCCCTGGTGCAATTGCGTTCTGAAATGAAGTTCATAATGAGAGACGCATGGGCACCAACATAAACAAGAGCGAACTATTTGACCCGTTTGAGCATAGAATTACTTCAGTACGTGTATAGTGCTATTGAAGCCTTTGAAAGCTTTTAAGCTTAAACAATATCGTAAACAAAAACAAACGATGGAAGTATCAGAACCATCGATCTGACCCGATGCAACCTCAAGACGTACCAAATACGATCCAAATACGTCTGATTGGAGATGTTTATCTATGACTCACCGACAAACAGTCTCCCTCGTCACGCAACTGTCATTGTCATTGTCATAACGTTTGGTATGGCCGGCCTGTGGACCAATATTCAGTATTCCGAGCTATAGACTAGCCTGCGGAGGAGGCTAACTTTCGGAACTGTACAGTATATCAGTAAAAACGTTAATAGCCCGACTTCACGCTACTAGAGCGTCTTGCTATTGTTCATGCGGAGTTTTACTGAAACGCCGATACCACATTATGCAAATTATTAAAAATTAATAAATGTTTTTTAGGCTATAACCTGGATTAATGATATTTATGCGTTCATTTTACCTGGATTAGAGAATAAAATGGCCCAAAACCTGGACCCTGTACCGACGCACATATATATCATGTAATTATTAGTCCCCCCCCGGGACTAACGGCCTCGCAGCACTTATACTAAAGAGACGACGGTGATCCCCGCCCCTTTCACATCCCCGCCCACCCTCACCGGGGCAAGTAAACGAGTCCCGAATCAAGTAGTCCATCCCCTCCCTCCAAAGCTATGCATGAGCCTTCGCGATGTGTCAGAGGCACGGATAGCATGTACTATAGTGACCAAATAGGCGGTGGAAGTCCGAGTATAAAGAAAATCGAATTTATAACTCAAGCATTCAATTCCACAGAAACATTCAGAGAGATTGAATATTGGAATAAACACATTTTGACAACTACCTACCCTACCCACCCACAAGTATATTTTTAAGCAAACAGCAATGGAGGATTCTGGGATGGACACTCGTGGCACGTTGACAAGACGATCAAGAAATGGACGCTTGCAATCAACAACGAAGGACAAACTAAAGACATCCAAACGTTATCCAAGTAAAGATAACCGCCTTTAAAACGTAAACAAATGTTGCTTGACACGATCGATCGATTATTTACTGGAATACTGCTGCCTGTCCTGGTAAGAAATCCTATGTATGAGTTGTGTTGCCGCCATGTTAGATATTTTAGAACTACGCTCTAAACTAAAGTACGTTTATAGTCGTTTATTTACCGCTTTGCTGTGATAATTAGACAGAGAAAGCCTGTTTTATTTTATAACTACCACATTTGTCGTTAATTTGTATCAAGTTATAGGGTTTACGTGCTGTATAACACGGCTAAACATCAAACTTCTCGAAGACAAACACTGTTAGACTGTACCTTGCACTGACTAGTCGCTCCAAACAAGGCCACTTTATACTCGTGTCTATGACAATCTATAAAATCGTTGTTAATCGGGAAATTTTAAGATATATATTCTGCGAAAACGTAATAGTTTTGACTCGTAAACGTGAACGTTTCGCCATTTGCAGTGTCTAGAATCCCGGCAGCCGGTCAAGGTTTTGAAAATACTACATGTCCGGCAGTCATCTTTTATCTATTATTTTAAACGTAAACAATTAATTTAACCGATTCAAACTATTCTAACTTTGTTTGGGCTTCGAAATACCTTGTGACAAGCGCTGTGGATTTGAATTTCGAAAAGGTCTCTGATCTTGGTACACCTATCAAATCAGCACAACACGGCACTTGGAATCGCGAACTGCCGGACAGGGTTTTGAAATTACTAGATGTCAGGAAGTCGTTTTATTTTAACAATTTGAAAATTTAACCAATTCAAACTATCCTAGCTTTGCTACATTTGTTGGCTGTTGCACGATGGAATACATTTCCAGTCGACGATCAGTTACATGTACTGCTGATACTGACACAAGGAGACTGCATGTATTGCTATTGATTTGAACAGTTGAATAATAATAATAATAATAATAACCTTTATTAACGTGTCAAAGACAAAAAAAGACAAACCATCCCAGATACAGAGACGATATTGCTCACCTATCTACCAGATCGAGCTCATTTAATAGTCGTCGCCCATTGTCGCAACTACTCAATTGCCAGTTTTTTGAGACAAGCAAATCAAACATCAAATCAAAACTCAAATCAATTGCCTATTGAATTGATGTTTACATTTCAAAGTTAATAAATATATCAATTAAATGTATATGTATATCTGTTATCTCATGTCATTATTATTTGCCTGAAAAAAATCAAGAAAAAAAATCAAGTATTTATTAGTTGTTTCCCTTTGCCTACGAAACCCTACATGTACTGGGAGACACGGAAAGTTTACACAAAACCTTCTTGGATGAAATTCTTAACTGGAAGACCACTAAATGCAAAATTCTGGTTATTTAACCGATCATTTCATTAATGAGTGATCAAGTTAGAAAGTTAGAGCATTTAGGAATTAAAGTGTGTCAATTATACTCTCATCAAGACAAACCTTTAAGCATCTCTTATGAGGAAATTGTCACTTCCATCAAAGATTGCTCTGTTATTCTGGCTTCACCTGAGGCAGTATTGAATATATATCGAAATTTGCCGAGATAGAAAGAAATCAGGGAAACCATTAAATGCGTGTCATAGTACATAAGACGAGGTTCTATACCTTCATTTCATTCCTTTACGCACTTTATTAACTTACTTAGCGAAAACTAGTTTCGTTTTCTCAACCTCCTCAGTTCGCTAAAGATATAATGCGTTGAACTACATAGCTGTGTGCGAGCGTAAATTAAATGCGTGGCTATCGATGAAAGACATTGCACTTTAAAGATAGTGATTTTTTAAATGAAGTCTTCTTACCATCATGACTGAAAAGTCTTATACTGTTGTCTTTCGGCTGTTTCTATTCTTTTTGGATATTTTTCACGCATACAATGCAATAAATACTTCTAAATTTCTGAAAATCACAATCCTCAATGACTTTAATAGGAGTTACTGTCTTCTTCATCTTTTTTTCGATATCTGAAAGTTTATTTACATCTAAACATGCAGAAGACCGACGCCTTGTCAGTTTTTAGAAACATTCCACTCCTCCCCCACTGCATATTATTGTTTCCCCCTGATAAACAGAAGGGACGCATGTCAATCGAAGAGGCCGCTAAGTTTATGAAAATTGATTAGGTGCTGAGTTTTACCACAGGGAGCCCAAGCTCATCTGTGAAGATCGTTTTATTTGCATATTTACAGTAAATGTATGTGGCTCTAAATCATCCCTCCATATTTCAAGATTTTTCGTAAATTATAAAAATTTTTTTTCACTAATGTGTTGTTCTTACTACTTTCGATGTTGTAATGGCGTTTCAGCACATTGGAGCGTTTTTGGCGAAATACACCTGAAAGAGTAAGAAGGAGACAAGGGAGGAAACTGTTCGAGTGACCCGAACTCGACTAGCTTTACTTCTCGCCAAAATTCGAGCACATACCTTGATCGGACATCAACTTCGACCACACATCCTGAAAGACAGGTAAATTTCCTAAACTTATTGGTGACTTGAGTGAAAATGATTAACTGGCAATGATTAACCGGCGTGAGGCTCCTACGAACACGGTGAAGTTTCTCAAAAGACGCCATTTTAATGCGTGGGACCTGACCAGTGGACCCAAATATGCGAAGAATGTGAAAAATGTAAACAAGGTAGCCCCACCAGTGGACCTGTGAGTCTTGTTTTGAACATACATTGTATCTCATCCTAAATTATCACGTCAACGCTGTTGACTCTCTCACACACAAAGTTGTTTGCCAAAGCACGATTCACAACGAGATTCCATGGCAGATCGGCCGTAAAATTAACCCCAGTTTCAGGTTGTGTGAATCCCAAGTCGACGTACACTGTGGCAGAAACGCCACTCGAACAGATTATGGCGACGTTTTTTCCCCACATTCTTTAAGACGATTAAAAATTATTTTTACAAGATAAGTTTTACTCATGCCAGCTTGTCCTGTCATTATCAAGAGGTTATGGCCAGATTTGGCTGTCCGAAGAATCGCAGCCTGCTCATCTGTCAACCTTTGAAGTATAAACATAAACACAGCTGAGTTAGATCAGCTGAACTCTCGGTTGTTGTTTATATTGTTTGACTTGTCTCCCACTGAAATAACTTTCACATAACTTTCAAAGAATCGCTCTTACCTTTCCGTTTCATGATCGACGAATTAAATGACCGACAAGATATAAAAAGTTGCTTTCGATTTACAGATGTAGCTGTTGTTTTGCCGCCAAAACATACGTCCCCAGGCGCTCTGTACAATTTCTTACTTACCAGGGATGTGATATGTTCAAAACAAGACTCCCGGGTCCACTGGTGTGACTACCTTGTTTACATTTTTCACATTCTTCACATATTTGTGTCCACTGGTCAGGTCCCATGCATTAAAATGGCGTCTTTTGAGAAAGTTCGCCATGTTCGTAGGAGCCTCATGTCGGCTAAACATTGTAGATTTTCAATCAAGTCACCAATAATTTACCTGTCTATGTGCTCGAATTTTGGCGAGAAGTAAAGCTAGTCGAGTTTGGATCGCTAGTCGATTTTCTGGACCTAATCACGCCATAGGAAATTTCGATTCCATATAAGGGGTTTCCATGGAAATCTTGACAGTTCTGAAAGCCCACGGGCTCAGGTTCTGACGTAATCTTTCTCTTTTGGTGAATCTCCTCGAGGAACGGCATCTCGTAGCTACTAGGAGCGGTCAATTTTGCATTTTTAGAGTGTTTATAGCCATTATTCACCACAGAAGCCCCCAGGACAGCATCATTAAGCTTGACTGGTGTGGTAGAGACCGTTCTCCTGGAAGAACTCAGGAGTTTAGATACGAATTCACGAACAGATTTCGACTTTGCCGTTTGGAAATTCAAAATGGCGGACTCAATTGTGAAATCGTCTCTCTGGTCTTTCTGTGGTGGATTCCAGGACCTACAAAGGCATTTTTGGCGACTTTGGACTTGTAAAGAATGCAACCGGTGCAATATTTTGCCTGTAGGACCGAGTGGCTCGACACTCTATATATTCTTAAAAGAGGGATTTTCGGGGGAGATCTATGCTGAAATTCCCGGATGTTTCCCGGCATCCTTTTCGGGCGTGCAGAAGGAAAACACGTGTTAGCGAAAGTGGGCCTAAGGAAATGGCTATTGTTCGGCGAGTTAAGGAAAAGAGAGGGCAAAATTCACGACTATATCAAGAAGAGAGATGGAAGTTTGCTGAGAAAGTGGCGTTTTGTTTCGCAAGGATGTATTTTGGAAGAAAATCCAAGTCAAATGTCGTTCATTTTCGAGGTGTAAAATTGCGTCAAAAACACGCATTTTTGATTTTTATGGCAAACAAATTGAACTAATGCCCAGAAATCTATTGCGTACCATCCCCGCCAAAATTCAACATTAGGTTTCGACATTCAAGTTTTGAATTCGACATTCAAGTTTTGAATTCGACATTCAACATTAGGTTTCGACATTTGAAGTTTTGAATTCGACATTCAAGTTTTGAATTCGACATTCAAGTTTTGAATATTCGACATTCAACATTAGGTTTCGACATTCAAGTTTTGAACTTTCACAATCCAACATTGGAGTTTCTCAATGCGACATTGAAGTTTCACGATGCGACATTGCTTCTCCGCGCGCCATTCTTGTTACGCGATCCGACATGCAAGTTTGATCGTTTTATGCAAGTTTCACTTTTCAACTTCCGACTCGCATGAGTGATTCAGCTTTGTAGGGCAAAACCGCTGTATTATTTTCAACTCGACGTTTTAAATTGAACTTCACGCTTCAGTAACTTCGGTTGACCTTGGGAACCGCTGACATAAACAACGCAGGCGCAACAGTCGATCACAAAAATGGCGGCAGATCTAGAGTTTGTACTTTCAGTAGTTCAAGAAACAATTCAACGACTCGATAACTGCCAACAGGAGGATGATTACAGTAGCATATTGCTTCATTTAGAGTACCTAAACCGTACAATTATTAATAATGGGGCACTACCTGACTCAATCGTGGCTGGCATTGGATTAGCCATAAAAAATTTGAAAGATGAGCAAGAACAGTTAACTTCTCATGGATACAGGGCAGTAAAAATGTTTAGTGGCTGCCCAGGTCGCCCTTCTTTTCAAGTATCAGAGGATCAACTCTCTTACCTTGTAGAAAGTGGGTTTACTGTACCACAGATAAGTCAGTTATTGGGAGTGTCCACAAGAACAGTCGAAAGGAGAATGTCTCATCTTGGCATTAGGATATCAGGTAAGACAAAATTTTGTATTCGGCTTGGAAAGATCTAAGCTTATTTGTAATTAAGCTTATATGTTTACTAGTTCTACATAGAGTATGTCATTTTTTATTTCATTTTAAAAATATTTTTGCAAGCCAAGATCTTATCCAGTTGTATGTTATTTTGTCTAAAAAGTGAAGGTTTTAAAAAAACACACTTGCAGTTGCACTCATCACATATGATCTAATAAGTACGATAAACCTGAAATGATGATGTTTCTGTGTGTGATTACTTACCTCTTGTAAATATTGCCTACAACAAAAATTATTTAGTAGTTGAACAACCTATTTTGTTTACATGTCTCCTATGTGCAAACACCCCATTGATCAAACATTATTTTATTGTTGTTTACTTGAACAGAAACATACAGTGATATCAATGATGAAGATCTTGATAACTTGGTGAGAGCTGTGCAACAGCAACATCCAGGTGTGGGAATGAGGTTACTGACAGGTCACCTTAAAAGTATTGGCCAACGAGTTCAAAGGGAGAGAATCCAACTTTCTCTTTTAAGGACCGATCCAACAGGGGTTCTTTGTAGATGGAGAAAGTCAATAAAACGTAGAGTGTACAAAGTGTATGCACCACAGTCCTTGTGGCACATAGATGGAAATCACAAATTGATCAGGTAATGTTTATTACTCGCTTTTTTGTAATGGCGTCAGTATGACACTGAAACGTCATTTCATATCGTTACTATTCATCTTACTAATGTTTATTGTAGTACACAATATTTATTCATCTACATGTCCTGGTTTTTGACCAGTATCCACAATGATGTAAATTTATGAGATTTTTTTTCATATATATTCTTAGATGGCGAATTGTTGTACATGGAGGTATTGATGGTTATTCCAGACTGCCAGTCTACTTACATGCTTCAAATAATAATAAAGCTGTAACAGTATTATCACTTTTCCAAGAGGCTGTGTCCAATTGTGGCTTACCCTCTAGAGTAAGATGTGACAAAGGAGGAGAGAATTATGATGTTGGGTGGTTTATGCTGCACCATCCTGAGAGAGGACCTGGACGTGGGAGCATAATAGCAGGTGATGCATATATTTTTCATTTCCTTTGGTGGATTTAAAAATTACGAGTCCACTGTACTTATTATTTGTAAAGTGTCATTACACTTATTTGCTTGTTATTACAATATTGATCTTGACTAACAATGCAGTGGAACATGCATTGAAAAAAGTACTCAACGAGATTTAGTGGCAGCTGGAAAATCAGGAAAAGCATAATATAACATCCACAAAAAGCAAATTATTGTATGGAAGGTTTAGTGAGTCTTTCTTGTATGGTTACCAAATATCGATATCCCTGCCACCCAATAACTCCTAGAATAAATGAAGAGGTACATACATACATACACACATACATACATTCATACATTTAAGCTTTATTTATACTCAAATTTTCGAATTTGTGGTAGCTGCAGGATAGCTAACATCTTTGAGAAAACATACACAAATAATTGTTTGTATTTATTGGTTAGTGAATAAAATAATGACAATTTATTATAATTATTCATCAGCATCATTATTTTATTAGCTATTATGATTAACATAATTTATTATTTCGATTATTAATACTACAGGCAAAAGCACCCACAACCAGCGTATAGAGAGGCTATGGAGAGATGTGTATGAAGGATGCTTGTCATTATTCTATGAGCTATTTCATTTCCTTGAGAGCTTGAATCTGTTGGATCCTATCAATCCTGTTCACCTGTGGTGTTTGCACTACATCTATCTGCCTATCCTGAACAGGCATCTTACTAACTGGAAAAATGCATGGTCCCATCATCCTCTGCGTACTGAAAAGAATCTAAGCCCCCTTCAGCTGTGGATACGTGGCATTCACCTAACTGGTGGCAGTACATTAGACATTGTCGAGGTATATTGATAGCAATTGCATTTACTTACTTGGTTAATGTTTGGTTCACACTAGTGATATACATGTACATGTAGACATCAGCTCAAGCAACATACAAACACTGTCAGTAATGTGATGCTTATTAGCAGTGCTTGCCTTTTCACGTGACATATATAAGCATAAGCACAAGCAACATACATGTACACAGACTCAGTAATGTACTGCTCATTGGTAGTGCTAGTTGTTTTTCGCACCTGTGAAAATGCTTATGTTGCTTGTGTTTACATGTACTGTACATGTATGCTTATGTTACTATTGTCATTGAACTAGGCCTAATTCGATTTGATTGATATCACTTTCATTTCTAATCATAATCAGTCCTCTTGTCTCTGAGGTTAATGCTTGAGTGCAAATAATTTGGCTGAAAAAAACCCACAAGGAATACATATACATGTATCATGCTACATGTACAGTTTCAAGAAAGTTTTTACCAAAGTGCCTTTGAATAGTCATGCTTATCTTTGTTTTATTATGTAGAATGCAGAGGATCATGGAATTGACTGGCAAGGTCCTTCAGTAGCCGAGGAAGGAGCTGCTGTGGAAGTTCCTGATACACCTTGTTGTTTGGATGATGCACAGTTGGCATCAATACAGGCTATCAGTTTGGACATTGATAATGGTGATCCATATGCCATAGGTTTATACAGTAGAATTGTGAGTGAAGTAGAAAGATTAATATAGTGAGTTTGAGTAAATTATGTATAGTACATGTAGTACATGTACTATACATACACCTGTTTTCAGAAACGTTGTCCTTTTACAAAATAGTAAATAGTAAAAAGGAATTGATTAGAGAAACAATAAGCCTGAGTTCAGCTTGAGTGCATTTCTTTTGTTTCTCTAATCAATTCCTTTTTACTATTTACTATTTTGTAAAAGGACAACTTTCTGAAAACAGGTGTATGTATAGTACATGTAATTGCAAAATATGCACCAAGTGAAGCTACATGTACATAATGTAGTCATACATTCATATTGACTATTTAAGGGAGAATTGCAGGCAACTGACATGCCTCTGATCTGACATCCTTCAAAAACATACTTTTTCACATTACATTGTAAGTAACAACACATAATAACAACAGATCGAGATTCATCAGAATGAAAGTGTTTACCACTTGTTGTACAATTTAAGTTTATTGTAAATGAACTCATTGAACTCAATTAAGGCCTAGTTTAGACGTCGTGCTAATCATGAGCCGTTCTCATCTCAAATAGATAATGAGGCGGCTTCTTTTGAAGTAATTAAGAACGGCTCTTGGAAAGTACAGCGTTTGAACTAGGCCTAAGCCAATGCCATAAATGACTTACTAAATAGTGTTATCTCCATTGTTTTCTATTGTTTCATCAGTGCTATTTAGTACTAATTAGTTAGTACTGTTTCATGGACATATTATGGTTTGCACTCTACCATACCCTGTTTAGGACAGACTCACATAAAATTATATACCCTGTTCAGGACAGAGAGGCCAAAAACCATACCCTGTCCAGCGGCACATCCCCGTATTCACTACTTTCGCATCCCCCATAATACACTTTGTTTGCCCCCCAAGTTTTGCATAAACTGTTGTTTTCAATGTCTCTTGGGAAGACTGCATGTTCCCAAGAGAAATTGCAAACAATAGTTTATGCAAAATGTGGGGGACAAACAAAGTGTATTATGGGGATGCGAAAGCAGTGAATAGCCCATATATGGGAGTACCCCCCCCCCCCCCGAGAGTAACACAGGCGTTTTATGTTGATTGACAGAAGCGAAGAACCAAATTACAAGCCAACTGCTTAAATGTCTGAGTTCGCGTAATATTGAAAATCGCAGTAATGACCACAACTTGACAATATTTAAACAATCAGTTTATTTCACGATAGATGATGGAAACTTTGGAATTAATCTCTACAATGATAGTGTTGCTGAGGTTACACGATTACTTGAAGTCCAAAGCCCAAGCTCACTTTAATATGTATTGACATACTGTAGGCTATATTTATTGACATTCTATAGGCTATATAACAGTAAATATTCTGGAGGAACTCGGCTTTCTTTGATAGCCATCTGCAAAATGTGCCAGACATGGCATTGTTGTTTGTTTCCTTTCTTTATCATGAAATAGAAAATGTAGTACTCAAGTAATGTTAAGGCCTGGTTCAGTGGATAAACATTTAAAAATACATTTTGTAAGTCTTGTGAAGTGAAAACTTATTAAAAATTGTTGAAACTTTTCTTTGTTATGACGTCACAGACCACGTGATCAGCATAAAAATGAAAGGAAAATATTAAGGATATAAAACTAACTAATTTTATGAATATGAATTCAAACTGATGTACATTAATGAAGTAAGGAGATATAAATGCCTAAAATTGTTCTCAAGGTCAAAGCAGGCCTAACATACTTGAGTAGCTCTGAACTATTAAATTCAGTCAGGATGAATCAACCTACAGCTGAGTTAAATTTGTCAACAAGGTCTATCAATATTAAATCATCTGCAGACTATAAACAGTAACATCGACCTTACTTTAAACACAATTTAGGAAGGTTTCCCTTAAATGACGTCACATTATTATCTGCAGACTATAAACAGTAACATCGACCTCACTTTAAACAACACAATTCAGGAAGGTTTCCTTTAAATGCACAGAAAAGGTCAGTCTAAAACATGTTTCTAAAAATCAAACACAGTTAAATGATCTGCTTACAGTGTTAATGGCTGCATCCATTGATGCCATAAATGTGGCTTTGTCAGGGAAACTCTTTGGCAGGGTCACCTTCTGTAAGCATGTTGAAGCATATATGGAGGGGACATTATCAAATTCCACACCAATTTTTCCCAATCCAAAATTGGGCAAACATGGTGATCCTGTAGCGAAAATGAGAAAGTTCTGTAGTGTTTTTGCCTTGGCAGTCTGCAAATATTCACGCAGGTGCTGCTCGGTGGTGGTTCGCTCTTCGCTTAATGATGCTGGGAATTTGAGGACATTTATCACATCAGCACCAGTTAATTCAGTATCTGTGGGAACAAACAATTTCTGGAAGAGTTCAGGAAACTTTTTCATCTGTTCACCAAAGCCCAAAGTACCAAGGCCATCTCTAAGCTGGTCCAATACTATTTTTGGCCTTGCAATCACATCATGAATTATGATCGATTGTATTACACTCATCTTGTTTTCATTCTGAAATAATAAAATGGCTGGTAAATTACTTTTCATAGCACAAAGTGTTTTTTTTTCCCCTTGTATTCTAAGCCCTCTGATAGGGGAGATTAAGTACATTGTACATTTGTATTTGTTGACTTATTACCAAGTCCATAATTTACAAGTAAGGTGGAGTCTGAACAACATTAATTTTGTATAATGATAACTAGTGGTTAAACTAGTGTGGACTGCGTCTGTGTTTCTAAGGAAACAAGTGGAGTAAAAAGGTAATGTGAACACTGTATAGATGTAAATTAATTTTTATAATTCTAGTTTTTTTTTACCCAATAAAATATTATTATTATACAAAGAAAGCGTGATACTTACTGACATTTCAGACGTTAATCCTTGGTCGGAATAAGTTCATTCCGACTAAGGACTAATGTCTGAAACGTCAGTAAGTATCACACTCTTTTTATACGATGTTCACATTACATTTTTACTCAACATTTGTATAAATTCAAGGGTGGAAACATTTGAATTATTTACTTACTGTCAACGAAACAGTTAATCCACATTCTGATAGAATATCTACAGTTTCATCTTGATTAACTGTAGCTACATCAACTGCCTGAGCAACCTATTGAGATATAAATTATAAAACCATTCTTGAATATACAATCACGTAGTATATTATACGAAGGGGAAGCCAAAAAATAAGCTACATGTAAGCTTGTATAAAAGGCACATGTAGCTTCATGATGCAAGTCTACGGGCTCCTGCAAAGGTACATATGGCACAAGAAAAAAAAAACACATAAATAAATGCTACCTATACTGATTCCGTAAGTTGTAGTTTTTGCTCCTTTGTGGGTTTGGGTGGTGAGCGAAAAAAAAATTCAACAGAGAGCAAACTGGTACTGACTTATGGAATCAGTCTAAATGCTACCCAGTCGACAAGAAAATGTAACTGGACATGTGTCAAATATGTGGCATCATATGGTTCGTTAATGTCAACAACAACAAAACCATTGATTTTTTTTGTGATTTTCTGTTTTCTTTTCCTGACATGTAAGGGACCGTTCATTTTTTAACAGGGGGTGGGGGCTGGTGGTTTTCAGGATTCTGTTTATAAAACAAATTCCATGACGCCTCTCCTCTCCATTCACATATTTATTGGCTGACCCCCACCTCTACATACATGTATGACACATACTTTATAGATGCCACCTGCATTTGACCATATTTTTTGGCTTTTCTTTCAATCTTTTTCTTTCAATCTCAATTTTACAACTAACAGTATTATTTGTTATAGTTTTCTATAATACTGCGTGGTAATGTTTTTTTTTTTCCACTAATGACAAATGTGAAGGCTTACATGCACACATGTAAATGCAAACGCCTACATGCATGTACATGGGTACATGGATTGGTCAATGCACCTGGTTGCACCTAAAACACACTACAGCCCTAGTAAAAGATAAACTTAAGTGTTTTGCACTAACCATGCTAATGTATGATTTGATCCTCAAAGAACAGTCATTGACTGACATTTTTTGGATGGCTCCATCCACATCTCCTGTAGCTAAATAATGGTACACTGAGGGGCTGAAGATGGTCAAGCCTGGGCCCCCTTGAAGGATGCTGTGTACAATTACTGTACCAACAAGCTTCATAATCCCCGATGCGACAACATGTGAACTGTAAGTCGGGAGTTTGTAATTGTCACCCTGAAAGAACTCTTCAGACATCAGGTAGAGAAGCTGAGTAAAAAACTGTCGACTTACACCGCCAATGTCTGCAGCAGGCTGATTGTTGAAGATGACTCTGAGTTGTTTCTTAGGATTGAAATTTGGGTTTTTATAATAGGCCATAGCATCATTTAGCAAGTCCTCCTCATCTACCTTCAGCTTTTCTCTTTCGATGCTCATTTTATTTTTCAGCTCTTCTAGTAATGAAGGAAGGGACACATCGCTGTCCCTTGGAAGAAAGACCGGTTCAGCAAGGTCACTGTCGCTGTCCTCTCTATCATTTACCGAAGTGCATGTGGTTGACAACGAAAGTGCTGCCCTGGAAACTGTTCCATGGACAGTTAAATAAGTTGCCAAATGCTCCCTGCTGCAGTCTGGAAACATTTCCACTAGCTGATTTATCTGCTGATCTTCTAACAGGTGTGATGGCCCAGGTAAAGTATCCACTGGAACTGACACTGGTGAATTTGTCATCTTGTTCTTCTCGCCCAGGTCTCGCTTACTTATCTTTACATTGATACCACTTTCGTCTTCACTGTCGGAGTCACTAAAGAATGGTTTTAAAGACATTTTTGATATCATTACAACAGTCTGTAGATGATAACATTACAGTGGTTTCATTGATGATAGCATGTAACCGCATTATAATTATATTTTATAATGAATTCATAGTTATGCCTTCAGGAATTGGGCTTCCTGTGGTTGCTTATAAAATCCAATGTCATCCCTAAGTCCAACCCTAAACCTAATCCCAATGTACTTCATATTTCAAATCAACCTAGCTAGGTTCATTAAAATTTGAAATCAACCTGAAATGAAATATGTATAATAAGTAACAAAACTGAACTGTACTCCACTTGCTCTCTGTATTGCCTTAATTTATACCTGTTTATGAAGTTATCCAAGTTCCCTTGATTGTCTTTAATTGGTCTCTGATAAAGAAAAACATAGGTTGTGGACATTAATTGTGATTGTAGTTGTCATGTATCTGGAAAGACCTCGTTGAAATCAGTAAAAATGTGAAGTTTGAAAAAGATCGCTTCACAAATTGTGAAGATGTGAATTTTCAAACATCGAAATTTTGTATGAAAACCTTTGTTGGTAGGCAAGAGTTGCCTACCAGCGTAGATTTCCAAAGGTTTTCATATAAAATTTCGATTTTTGAAAATTCATATATTTGCAATTTGTGAAGGCATAAAAATGTCTTGATGGCATTCAAGGCATTCAACTAGTGTACCGACCTGCACCAGCAATGAGCAAGTGCATGCATTCACATAGTGATATAATACACTGTAGGTTTGTTTAAAATGCACATAAATGATATTTGGAAACATTTAAAGCTCTGACAACTGACAAAGTAGATACAAATTCACTTCCTTAATTATTACCTTCCTGCATTTTCCATGCTTCTCCTCCTCATGATGTCTAAATTCATGCATTAACACCTCCTCATGGCACTGAAGACACTCAATCACAGGGCCACTCTATAACAAACAGATGGAAATACATACATATTGTTATAAGTTTTTTCACAGTAATAAAGGTGGATATTTTACAAGTTGCTATTTAAGGGGTGAGGAAAAGTGCGAGCTACGAGTAAAATATCTTAATTCAGATATAGGCATTTTTTTGAAGATATGCAAAATAAAAGCATAAAATTGTGTAAAATGAGCATGTGCAAAAATATGTCATGTTGAAAACTGGTTTTGGCGGTATACAGGTATGCCGGTCCTGATATCGTGGGATATCAGGACAGTAGATCTCGCTTCTGATGGGCTAACTGATTTTAGTGGGATGATAAACCCGGATATCAGGAGGATTTTGTGCCCTTTTATGGTAAAATCATGTCATTGTCATATAATTATATAAAAAATATAAAACATGTGTTCTATATATATATACTATAACATTGATAATACTTTCAATCAATCAGTGTGAAATACAAAACCCACTTCAGTTTACTTGGTGTCACAAGTTAGTGATATCAAACTGAAACTACACAAAACTAACCTCAGCTGGCTGGACAGTTCGTTCCTGGTTCTCTAGCTTAATATTCTTCTGTAAAGGCCTTATGTAGATATTGGCTTGGCCAGCAACATCTCTCAGTCTGGCAGGTGAGTATGGGGTTGGTAGCTTACAAAATCCTCTTTCTTCTCCCCCTCTTTGAAAAATTAGAAGCTCGTATCCACCTGCTGTTGCCAGGGGAGGATACTGCTCACATAGGTTTTCATGGATGCTCTCTGCATTCACATCACACGTGATAGAAGCGGGACCTAGTCCACAGTAGGACAGGGCTGCTTTGCCAGCAATTGTCGGTGGTGGCTTTTCATCATCTTTGTTTCCCAAGCAAAAAAATTTTAGGGTGCAAGTAGTTACTTTCTTTTTTCCTTTTTGGTGTCTACCCCGCTGTGTGGATGTAGATGTAGCAAATCTAGTGCTGGCTGCATAATTGAAAACCCTTCGGTGCTCAGATAAAGAGTTGCTGCTTGTATTATTGTATTGTATTGTATTGGAGGATTGCTTACTGAAGGGCTCCTCACTAATGGATTGCTAACTGAATGGTTGTTGATTGAAGGGCTGCTAAATGAACGGTTGCTACCTGTGGCCACTGTATTTGCAGGTGAATTGCTTGTATTGGTGGACCCTGAATTAACAAACAAATGATTTAGTTCTTCCTGTGTGGTAAAAATACAACCACAAAAATTAAATCCCCAAAGGAACAATTAAACCTGAAAAATATAAGAGAGTGTCTGGGGGGGGGGGGGGGGGGGGGGGGGGGGGGGGGGTTGCCTCTTTATAGTGAGATAGGTTTTTTTTTATTTGGATCCGAATGAAACTGCAAGCCTGGCCTAAGGGGGGGGGGGCATAGCCTGGGGGGGGGGGGGGGGGGGGGTTGCCTCTTTATAGTGAGATAGGTTTTTTTTATTTGGATCCGAATGAAACTGCATAGCCTGGCCTTAAGGGGAGGGGGGAGAAAACAAGAGGGAATTTCCCCTCTTTTCCTCTCCCCTCCCCTGAGGGCCAGGCTACACAGGGTAAATCTTATTGTCATTCAATACATTAACTGGCATTGAAATATACTGTTTATTTGAAAAGAATGACGTATTTTGTCCTCTTCCTAGGATATAAGTTTGTTTATAATGTGACAGTGCTGTCACGATATTTTAAGTCACTTTGCAAAATACAAAATTATCGTTAAGAGCCTCAAAATATAAACCGTTTGCTAAGGTAGATAAACACTAAAGAGGTAATAATAAACCAAAAACGAACGAGTATGGAGAAAAAAAGGTTGAGGATGGAGAAGATTAAAATGGATTACAAACGACAAACACACCGTGCCTGACCGTGACTTCAACTTCAAGTTAGAGTTCGCCGGCATGTGAAGCGTGTTTTGCTTTAAATAATAATAATTTGGTACCCACCTTCGTTTGCAAGAGAAAGAAGCTGTTCTGCGACACGACGCAGAGTACTTCGAGCGTTTCTGCTTTCCATAGTGATGTCCTTTACTTCTTTTAAATATGTATCTGTGTATCGCACATGCTTCCAGTTCTCAAAGCGACGGAAAACGTGAGCTAGGCAGAAATCACGTGAGAAACGTGAGCCGCTATAATACAGCGGTTTTGCCCTACAAAGCTGAATCACTCATGCGAGTCGGAAGTTGAAAAGTGAAACTTGCATAAAACGATCAAACTTGCATGTCGGATCGCGTAACAAGAATGGCGCGCGGAGAAGCAATGTCGCATCGTGAAACTTCAATGTCGCATTGAGAAACTCCAATGTTGGATTGTGAAAGTTCAAAACTTGAATGTCGAATTCAAAACTTGAATGTCGAATTCAAAACTTGAATGTCCAATTCAAAACTTGAATGTCGAATATTCAAAACTTGAATGTCGAATTCAAAACTTGAATGTCGAATTCAAAACTTCAAATGTCGAAACCTAATGTTGAATGTCGAATTCAAAACTTGAATGTCGAATTCAAAACTTGAATGTCGAAACCTAATGTTGAATTTTGGCGGGGATGGTACGCCATAGAAATCGGACCTGTAAGTCAGTTTACTTGAGGTTAAAATATGAAGAGTTATCTAGTTGTCACTAATAACTGGCCATGAGATCGATGTTACGAAAATTCAGAAAGTTAGAATTTTTCAAAGCAGTATCGATTTTTACGGGCGGTTTCGGGCGCCTTGGGAGTCAAAGGGTTAAATTCAATAATTTTTTATTTTTTTTCCCACTGACTTGCCATTTTTCCTACCAAAAACTATTTAAAACATTAAGTCTACCTAAGACGGTTATACATGCCAAATTTTATTTGAAACTGAGCTTGATTGAAGGACTTAGGAGGGGAGGGTATTTGTTATAGACCTCAAAAGCCCAATTTTACATATAGGTCAAAAAGTCAAAGTTGGGGGAGTGGTCATTGTGAAATTTAGACAGCAGAGAAGAATAGTTGTCGTGGATGTTAGTCAGACCAATGGTCACATTCACCCTATGGTGATCCAGGGGGGCAGTGATGCTTGTCACGTGACTAACCCTAGCCCCTAAGCCAGCCTTCAGTCAAATCTAACCCTAGCTTCCAGAACTTAACCCAAGGGCAAAAAAAAATAACCCTAAGCCTGAATTGTTACCCTAACCCTAGTTTTGAGTTAACCCCAACCCTAACTTCTTCCCGGAGGTGACAAAAGTCCTGGTCACGTGACCTCATATTTTTTCTCCTTAACCCTTTGACACCCAGAGATTTTTGAGTTTTTTAGCGATTTTCTGGACCTAATCACGCCATAGGAAATTTCGATTCCATATAAGGGGTTTCCATGGAAATCTTGACAGTTCTGAAAGCCCACGGGCTCAGGTTCTGACGTAATCTTTCTCTTTTGGTGAATCTCCTCGAGGAACGGCATCTCGTAGCTACTAGGAGCGGTCAATTTTGCATTTTTAGAGTGTTTATAGCCATTATTCACCACAGAAGCCCCCAGGACAGCATCATTAAGCTTGACTGGTGTGGTAGAGACCGTTCTCCTGGAAGAACTCAGGAGTTTAGATACGAATTCACGAACAGATTTCGACTTTGCCGTTTGGAAATTCAAAATGGCGGACTCAATTGTGAAATCGTCTCTCTGGTCTTTCTGTGGTGGATTCCAGGACCTACAAAGGCATTTTTGGCGACTTTGGACTTGTAAAGAATGCAACCGGTGCAATATTTTGCCTGTAGGACCGAGTGGCTCGACACTCTATATATTCTTAAAAGAGGGATTTTCGGGGGAGATCTATGCCGAAATTCCCGGATGTTTCCCGGCATCCTTTTCGGGCGTGCAGAAGGAAAACACGTGTTAGCGAAAGTGGGCCTAAGGAAATGGCTATTGTTCGGCGAGTTAAGGAAAAGAGAGGGCAAAATTCACGACTATATCAAGAAGAGAGATGGAAGTTTGCTGAGAAAGTGGCGTTTTGTTTCGCAAGGATGTATTTTGGAAGAAAATCCAAGTCAAATGTCGTTCATTTTCGAGGTGTAAAATTGCGTCAAAAACACGCATTTTTGATTTTTATGGCAAACAAATTGAACTAATGCCCAGAAATCGGACCTGTAAGTCAGTTTACTTGAGGTTAAAATATGAAGAGTTATCTAGTTGTCACTAATAACTGGCCATGAGATCGATGTTACGAAAATTCAGAAAGTTAGAATTTTTCAAAGCAGTATCGATTTTTACGGGCGGTTTCGGGCGCCGTGGGAGTCAAAGGGTTAAATTCAATAATTTTTTTTTTTTTTTTTCCACTGACTTGCCATTTTTCCTACCAAAAACTATTTAAAACATTAAGTCTACCTAAGACGGTTATACATGCCAAATTTTATTTGAAACTGAGCTTGATTGAAGGACTTAGGGGGGGGGAGGGTATTTGTTATAGACCTCAAAAGCCCAATTTTACATATAGGTCAAAAAGTCAAAGTTGGGGGAGTGGTCATTGTGAAATTTAGACAGCAGAGAAGAATAGTTGTCGTGGATGTTAGTCAGACCAATGGTCACATTCACCCTATGGTGATCCAGGGGGGCAGTGATGCTTGTCACGTGACTAACCCTAGCCCCTAAGCCAGCCTTCAGTCAAATCTAACCCTAGCTTCCAGAACTTAACCCAAGGGCAAAAAAAAAATAACCCTAAGCCTGAATTGTTACCCTAACCCTAGTTTTGAGTTAACCCCAACCCTAACTTCTTCCCGGAGGTGACAAAAGTCCTGGTCACGTGACCTCATATTTTTTCTCCTTAACCCTTTGACACCCAGAGATTTTTGAGTTTTTTAGCGATTTTCTGGACCTAATCACGCCATAGGAAATTTCGATTCCATATAAGGGGTTTCCATGGAAATCTTGACAGTTCTGAAAGCCCACGGGCTCAGGTTCTGACGTAATCTTTCTCTTTTGGTGAATCTCCTCGAGGAACGGCATCTCGTAGCTACTAGCAGCGGTCAATTTTGCATTTTTAGAGTGTTTATAGCCATTATTCACCACAGAAGCCCCCAGGACAGCATCATTAAGCTTGACTGGTGTGGTAGAGACCGTTCTCCTGGAAGAACTCAGGAGTTTAGATACGAATTCACGAACAGATTTCGACTTTGCCGTTTGGAAATTCAAAATGGCGGACTCAATTGTGAAATCGTCTCTCTGGTCTTTCTGTGGTGGATTCCAGGACCTACAAAGGCATTTTTGGCGACTTTGGACTTGTAAAGAATGCAACCGGTGCAATATTTTGCCTGTAGGACCGAGTGGCTCGACACTCTATATATTCTTAAAAGAGGGATTTTCGGGGGAGATCTATGCTGAAATTCCCGGATGTTTCCCGGCATCCTTTTCGGGCGTGCAGAAGGAAAACACGTGTTAGCGAAAGTGGGCCTAAGGAAATGGCTATTGTTCGGCGAGTTAAGGAAAAGAGAGGGCAAAATTCACGACTATATCAAGAAGAGAGATGGAAGTTTGCTGAGAAAGTGGCGTTTTGTTTCGCAAGGATGTATTTTGGAAGAAAATCCAAGTCAAATGTCGTTCATTTTCGAGGTGTAAAATTGCGTCAAAAACACGCATTTTTGATTTTTATGGCAAACAAATTGAACTAATGCCCAGAAATCGGACCTGTAAGTCAGTTTACTTGAGGTTAAAATATGAAGAGTTATCTAGTTGTCACTAATAACTGGCCATGAGATCGATGTTACGAAAATTCAGAAAGTTAGAATTTTTCAAAGCAGTATCGATTTTTACGGGCGGTTTCGGGCGCCGTGGGAGTCAAAGGGTTAAATTCAATAATTTTTTTTTTTTTTTTCCACTGACTTGCCATTTTTCCTACCAAAAACTATTTAAAACATTAAGTCTACCTAAGACGGTTATACATGCCAAATTTTATTTGAAACTGAGCTTGATTGAAGGACTTAGGGGGGGGGAGGGTATTTGTTATAGACCTCAAAAGCCCAATTTTACATATAGGTCAAAAAGTCAAAGTTGGGGGAGTGGTCATTGTGAAATTTAGACAGCAGAGAAGAATAGTTGTCGTGGATGTTAGTCAGACCAATGGTCACATTCACCCTATGGTGATCCAGGGGGGCAGTGATGCTTGTCACGTGACTAACCCTAGCCCCTAAGCCAGCCTTCAGTCAAATCTAACCCTAGCTTCCAGAACTTAACCCAAGGGCAAAAAAAAATAACCCTAAGCCTGAATTGTTACCCTAACCCTAGTTTTGAGTTAACCCCAACCCTAACTTCTTCCCGGAGGTGACAAAAGTCCTGGTCACGTGACCTCATATTTTTTCTCCTTAACCCTTTGACACCCAGAGATTTTTGAGTTTTTTAGCGATTTTCTGGACCTAATCACGCCATAGGAAATTTCGATTCCATATAAGGGGTTTCCATGGAAATCTTGACAGTTCTGAAAGCCCACGGGCTCAGGTTCTGACGTAATCTTTCTCTTTTGGTGAATCTCCTCGAGGAACGGCATCTCGTAGCTACTAGGAGCGGTCAATTTTGCATTTTTAGAGTGTTTATAGCCATTATTCACCACAGAAGCCCCCAGGACAGCATCATTAAGCTTGACTGGTGTGGTAGAGACCGTTCTCCTGGAAGAACTCAGGAGTTTAGATACGAATTCACGAACAGATTTCGACTTTGCCGTTTGGAAATTCAAAATGGCGGACTCAATTGTGAAATCGTCTCTCTGGTCTTTCTGTGGTGGATTCCAGGACCTACAAAGGCATTTTTGGCGACTTTGGACTTGTAAAGAATGCAACCGGTGCAATATTTTGCCTGTAGGACCGAGTGGCTCGACACTCTATATATTCTTAAAAGAGGGATTTTCGGGGGAGATCTATGCCGAAATTCCCGGATGTTTCCCGGCATCCTTTTCGGGCGTGCAGAAGGAAAACACGTGTTAGCGAAAGTGGGCCTAAGGAAATGGCTATTGTTCGGCGAGTTAAGGAAAAGAGAGGGCAAAATTCACGACTATATCAAGAAGAGAGATGGAAGTTTGCTGAGAAAGTGGCGTTTTGTTTCGCAAGGATGTATTTTGGAAGAAAATCCAAGTCAAATGTCGTTCATTTTCGAGGTGTAAAATTGCGTCAAAAACACGCATTTTTGATTTTTATGGCAAACAAATTGAACTAATGCCCAGAAATCGGACCTGTAAGTCAGTTTACTTGAGGTTAAAATATGAAGAGTTATCTAGTTGTCACTAATAACTGGCCATGAGATCGATGTTACGAAAATTCAGAAAGTTAGAATTTTTCAAAGCAGTATCGATTTTTACGGGCGGTTTCGGGCGCCGTGGGAGTCAAAGGGTTAAATTCAATAATTTTTTTTTTTTTTTTTCCACTGACTTGCCATTTTTCCTACCAAAAACTATTTAAAACATTAAGTCTACCTAAGACGGTTATACATGCCAAATTTTATTTGAAACTGAGCTTGATTGAAGGACTTAGGGGGGGGGGAGGGTATTTGTTATAGACCTCAAAAGCCCAATTTTACATATAGGTCAAAAAGTCAAAGTTGCGGGAGTGGTCATTGTGAAATTTAGACAGCAGAGAAGAATAGTTGTCGTGGATGTTAGTCAGACCAATGGTCACATTCACCCTATGGTGATCCAGGGGGGCAGTGATGCTTGTCACGTGACTAACCCTAGCCCCTAAGCCAGCCTTCAGTCAAATCTAACCCTAGCTTCCAGAACTTAACCCAAGGGCAAAAAAAAATAACCCTAAGCCTGAATTGTTACCCTAACCCTAGTTTTGAGTTAACCCCAACCCTAACTTCTTCCCGGAGGTGACAAAAGTCCTGGTCACGTGACCTCATATTTTTTCTCCTTAACCCTTTGACACCCAGAGATTTTTGAGTTTTTTAGCGATTTTCTGGACCTAATCACGCCATAGGAAATTTCGATTCCATATAAGGGGTTTCCATGGAAATCTTGACAGTTCTGAAAGCCCACGGGCTCAGGTTCTGACGTAATCTTTCTCTTTTGGTGAATCTCCTCGAGGAACGGCATCTCGTAGCTACTAGGAGCGGTCAATTTTGCATTTTTAGAGTGTTTATAGCCATTATTCACCACAGAAGCCCCCAGGACAGCATCATTAAGCTTGACTGGTGTGGTAGAGACCGTTCTCCTGGAAGAACTCAGGAGTTTAGATACGAATTCACGAACAGATTTCGACTTTGCCGTTTGGAAATTCAAAATGGCGGACTCAATTGTGAAATCGTCTCTCTGGTCTTTCTGTGGTGGATTCCAGGACCTACAAAGGCATTTTTGGCGACTTTGGACTTGTAAAGAATGCAACCGGTGCAATATTTTGCCTGTAGGACCGAGTGGCTCGACACTCTATATATTCTTAAAAGAGGGATTTTCGGGGGAGATCTATGCCGAAATTCCCGGATGTTTCCCGGCATCCTTTTCGGGCGTGCAGAAGGAAAACACGTGTTAGCGAAAGTGGGCCTAAGGAAATGGCTATTGTTCGGCGAGTTAAGGAAAAGAGAGGGCAAAATTCACGACTATATCAAGAAGAGAGATGGAAGTTTGCTGAGAAAGTGGCGTTTTGTTTCGCAAGGATGTATTTTGGAAGAAAATCCAAGTCAAATGTCGTTCATTTTCGAGGTGTAAAATTGCGTCAAAAACACGCATTTTTGATTTTTATGGCAAACAAATTGAACTAATGCCCAGAAATCGGACCTGTAAGTCAGTTTACTTGAGGTTAAAATATGAAGAGTTATCTAGTTGTCACTAATAACTGGCCATGAGATCGATGTTACGAAAATTCAGAAAGTTAGAATTTTTCAAAGCAGTATCGATTTTTACGGGCGGTTTCGGGCGCCGTGGGAGTCAAAGGGTTAAATTCAATAATTTTTTATTTTTTTTTCCACTGACTTGCCATTTTTCCTACCAAAAACTATTTAAAACATTAAGTCTACCTAAGACGGTTATACATGCCAAATTTTATTTGAAACTGAGCTTGATTGAAGGACTTAGGGGGGGGGGGAGGGTATTTGTTATAGACCTCAAAAGCCCAATTTTACATATAGGTCAAAAAGTCAAAGTTGGGGGAGTGGTCATTGTGAAATTTAGACAGCAGAGAAGAATAGTTGTCGTGGATGTTAGTCAGACCAATGGTCACATTCACCCTATGGTGATCCAGGGGGGCAGTGATGCTTGTCACGTGACTAACCCTAGCCCCTAAGCCAGCCTTCAGTCAAATCTAACCCTAGCTTCCAGAACTTAACCCAAGGGCAAAAAAAAATAACCCTAAGCCTGAATTGTTACCCTAACCCTAGTTTTGAGTTAACCCCAACCCTAACTTCTTCCCGGAGGTGACAAAAGTCCTGGTCACGTGACCTCATATTTTTTCTCCTTAACCCTTTGACACCCAGAGATTTTTGAGTTTTTTAGCGATTTTCTGGACCTAATCACGCCATAGGAAATTTCGATTCCATATAAGGGGTTTCCATGGAAATCTTGACAGTTCTGAAAGCCCACGGGCTCAGGTTCTGACGTAATCTTTCTCTTTTGGTGAATCTCCTCGAGGAACGGCATCTCGTAGCTACTAGGAGCGGTCAATTTTGCATTTTTAGAGTGTTTATAGCCATTATTCACCACAGAAGCCCCCAGGACAGCATCATTAAGCTTGACTGGTGTGGTAGAGACCGTTCTCCTGGAAGAACTCAGGAGTTTAGATACGAATTCACGAACAGATTTCGACTTTGCCGTTTGGAAATTCAAAATGGCGGACTCAATTGTGAAATCGTCTCTCTGGTCTTTCTGTGGTGGATTCCAGGACCTACAAAGGCATTTTTGGCGACTTTGGACTTGTAAAGAATGCAACCGGTGCAATATTTTGCCTGTAGGACCGAGTGGCTCGACACTCTATATATTCTTAAAAGAGGGATTTTCGGGGGAGATCTATGCCGAAATTCCCGGATGTTTCCCGGCATCCTTTTCGGGCGTGCAGAAGGAAAACACGTGTTAGCGAAAGTGGGCCTAAGGAAATGGCTATTGTTCGGCGAGTTAAGGAAAAGAGAGGGCAAAATTCACGACTATATCAAGAAGAGAGATGGAAGTTTGCTGAGAAAGTGGCGTTTTGTTTCGCAAGGATGTATTTTGGAAGAAAATCCAAGTCAAATGTCGTTCATTTTCGAGGTGTAAAATTGCGTCAAAAACACGCATTTTTGATTTTTATGGCAAACAAATTGAACTAATGCCCAGAAATCGGACCTGTAAGTCAGTTTACTTGAGGTTAAAATATGAAGAGTTATCTAGTTGTCACTAATAACTGGCCATGAGATCGATGTTACGAAAATTCAGAAAGTTAGAATTTTTCAAAGCAGTATCGATTTTTACGGGCGGTTTCGGGCGCCGTGGGAGTCAAAGGGTTAAGGTAATTCCTCAGTATATCTTCCCCAATTGAAAAATTGCTGAAATTTTGCAGAGTTTTTATTGTCAGAAAAGTAAAAAAAAATGGGGGTCACCGTGCTTGTTTCAGTAATATTCGTCAGAATAGACCATGCGGTATAAGCAAAATTGACTCAAAACAATCGAATATCGTGTCACAGTGTTAAAATGGCTCAAAAAAATTGTGGAAGTGCTTTTCTGCAACTGATTTACCATTTTTTCAATCACACCAGTTCAACAAAGGTGATGTACCAAAAATTGCATAACAATTTTGCCAATTGAGTCATTTACAAGCCGGGTTTTTACAAAGGAATGACCGAATTTCCTTCCATTTTCGTATGCAAATCGAGAAAATGACACGGAAAACGCGAAAAAAAATTGACTTCCCCAATTGAATATTTTGTAATTTTTTTACAAAAGATGTGAAATCGGTAGTGTAAATAAAATATACAATAAAAATTGATGGTCACCGTGCTTTGTTCGGGGAAAAATCGGTTTGAAGACTTTTCCTGAATGATCCTTAACAAATTTGTTTAACTAAAACCCAGCGCTCGCTCGATGACGTAAGTTAGCGTGCGCTCTTCAACTAAAATTTTATTCAAAAACATAGCATAATCCTCCACTTTCTTGCCATTTTTTTCACCATTCTTATTCTTTTTTAATCCACAATCCATAGTTTCGGTTGTTATGCAGTGTTTTTCAACACCAAATTATTATTTCACGTAATAGATCATGCAATACATCACGCTATATAATATAGTGCAAAACTAAGGAATTACCTTAACATAAAATGCGTGTGTTGCGCTTGGGCCCTTCCACACATCTATACGCGTGTGCTGATCAGTAAACCCCATGCAGAACAACTGCTCATTAACGTTCTATGATTTCCCTAGAGGTTTAGAAGGTGTGTTCAATGTGAAGATTGTATGATGAGTTCGAACGAATCCGCGATCCGCGACTCGGAGTAATGTTTCGTTGATTACACCGACAATCGTGATTTATAAACTTCAATGTACGTGAACGATTGACAAATTAGTGAATATTTCTGGTGGAATCTCTGCTTAGTTTGTCCCAATAATAAACTGCCATTGCTGTGCGGATTCAAGTCAGTGACACCGATTAAACTTTGCTTTCTTCACTCGGAACAGCTACATGACACAGCACTGAGTATTTGTAATTGGTTCTCAGGGTATTTCCAGAGTTGAATGCCATTGCAATCTGAACTGGAGGCAGCAAATGGTCGCCGTTTTGTATGAAACGAGAGAGCCATGGGAACGAGTTTACAGTTATGGAGCGAAAATTTTCCCCATCTCATCCCAATAACTCGTGGATGCTATGCAATCCACGAGTTCAAAACGGCAAAGTGACAACACATAGCCTATTACGGTATGCAAATTATTTTGATATCTGAGCTGTCACAACATAACGCTTTTGAAATCAGCTGTCATGCTTTTACGTCTTCAAGGAAACCTCTCACTTAATGTATAGCATTCAAATACTGTTAACCTTTTGTTGCTTTCTTAACCCATTCGCTCCTGAGCTATTTTGAGTTTTTTAGCGATTTTCTGGACCTAATCACGCCATAGGAAATATCAATTCCATATACAGTGGAACCTCGATATAACGATGTGCCAAGGGACCGACCAAATGAGATCGGGATATCGGGATATCGTTACAACGAATTCCCGATATAACGATATTTCGGGAAAAGACCCAAAAATATCGTTATATCGGGAGATTTGTTAATAATTGATTTTTCATGTAGTGTCCGTTGTGTAATTTATTATTGTATACATTGTTACAGTACTGAACGATTTGTAAAGTGCAACACTTGGTTTCCATAGTTTCCAAGGATAAACTTCAGTATTGTGTGTACACACACATTCTGTAAAACTAAAACTTTAACATTTGAAATAACAACTTGATCATTTAACTTGGTCATTGTCCATATACAGTAATATTACTACAGTATTCCTTTTTGAGTTCACGCATTTGACCATTTGATAAACTTTGATTAGTAATGCTGTATACTTTTACTGTTGTGTGCACGCATAACAAAACTTAAACATTTGAAATAAGCGTTCATGATGTTGAATCATATCTGAGTTCCATTTGTCACTGAAAGTATTCGCCAAGTTTTGCTTGCCTCTGCTCTTTTTCTTGGACTCTAATAAAAGCGTCCTCCATCGAAGAAAGAGAGCGCAGAAATTCTCTCTCCCTTGCACTTGACTCGTCAAAGGTCATCACGTAATTTCTCAAAGCCTTCACCGCTTCATTTGCTTCCAGAGGGGTTAAAGGCGTTGGCTCTATCACAGAGATGCTGTTACCGTCTGAATCTGATTCGTCCCCACCGCTGGCCGTAGTCTGCTTAGACTGGACTGCCTCCAATGCCTGTCTTGTTGCATCTTCCTCAGTTGGTTGGCAATCGGTGATAATATCGCTATCTAGCGATGCGAAATGCGTGAAGGGGACATCCGCCAGTAAGGGGTATTCTTGCACAACCCTTCCCCATAATCCACGCTTTTCTGATGTTCCTTCGTCTTCTTCGTCTGACTCAAATGGGTCATGTGTTGGCTCTAGTACTTCACCTGGAAATCCTGCCTTCTTCCAACAGTTCTTGATGGTTGTCTGACTCACGTTGTCCCAGGCTTTTGCCATCATGAAGACAGCATCTTTTAGATCTATCGCTTTGATGGGCTGATTCTCATCCAAATACTGCAACACTTCCCTGACCATTGTCTTACGGTAATGGACCTTGAGGTTTTGGATGATGTCTTGATCCGCCGGCTGTAGCTTACTTGTGCAGTTTGGCGGGAAGAAAATTAATCTCGTGTTTGTCAGTTCCGTGACTGACACGTGTGCCGTACAGTTATCCACAAACATCAAGATATGCCGGTTTGCCGCTTTCATTTTCCGGTCTATCTTTCGAAGCCACTGTTCGAACAAAACATGGTCAATCCAGGCTTTCTTTTGCAACTCGTAGGTCACAGGAAGCAAGTCCATATTGCTGTTCTTAAAGCACCGAGGTTTGGCGTATTTTCCCATTACTAGAAGGGGCAATTTGTCGGTTCCATCCTGATTGCAGGCGACCATGACAGTTACACGCTCTTTGCTTTTCTTTCCACCGGTACATTTCTCACCTCTGAAGTTGAGCGTTTGAGTGGGGGTTGCTTTCCACATAAATCCCGTTTCATCAGCATTGAACCGATCCCTTGGGCTGTATTTACAACAGATATCTGGCAGACGTTCGGTCCACATTTCCACTATATCTGGATCAACACTTTTCTCCTCGCCGCAAACATTCTGACCTGAGATGCTTTGCCTTGCTTTGAATCTTTCTAGATATCCACTGCTTGCCTTGAAGTTTTCGTAGCCAAGCTGGTTGGCAAAATACCGAGCTTTCTCTGCCAGAAGTGTTCCAGTAACTGGGACGTTGATACTTCGTACTTTCCGAATCATTGATTGCTTTCACTATTTTGTATTTATCTTCCAATGTCAAAGCTCTTCGAATTCTCTTGCTGGCCCCTGGTTTCTTTGACGCCGCCGATGAGGACGAACTGGGACCCGGCACAGTATCTTCAGCGGCACTCTCTGCACTCTCCTGAACCTCCTGGCTTGCCATACTGAAAGCACTTCAAGGCATCCAAGATACAGTACAAGCCAACCACACGTGCTCACGTACAGAGCGATCCGATATTATAGCACGTGAGCATCAGACTCGTGCTGTCAACTGACTGAGATGGAGCGCACCAATAACGAGACGGGATAGACATGAAATAAACTTCAAAAATAACATATCCTATCTAACGCCACTTTTCATTGGCACTGGCTTATTTGGTCAGCGTGTCAACCATTTACACACAGGAAACCGACACACTGCTGTTATTATTTGTATTTATCCACAACTAAAACGGTCGAGCACAATCATGAATACAACTTCATATTCATTCAGATCTTGTATTCGAGGCTACCACGCTTATAAGGAAATTTGGGACGCAGCTATAGGTGAAGTTCTAGATTGCGAGGTAAGTCCTTTGACGCGTGACAATTATTGACCCATTGCGACACTGGCCGGTTCCGCTTATCGATTTCACGGGAAACTACGTTGTTCATAAGAGAGTATTGTTATTTTGCCGCAGTACGAGCCTGATAACCCACATGACACTCATGCTGTTGCAGTTAAACGAGTACAGGGCGAAGAAGGTACTCAAGAGACCGTGGGCCATGTGCCTTTGACGTTGTCACGCGTATTTCATTTATTCTTGAAGCATGATGGGCAGATCTCTGTCAGAGTGACTGGAAAGCGAAGGAATAAAGGCATTGGTTTGGAAATTCCTGTAACCTATATTTTTCAGCACAAGAAGCCGTCCAAAGTGAAGAAGCTAATAGAACTGATTAAAGACAAAGAGCATAAAGCGACCTTATAGCTGTACCGGCAATGATTGTAACAAACTGTTGACAGACACGTTACAGTCCTTACGCAATGAGAACAAAGGATTCAATTATTGTCATATCTTTTCAAGTGTTTTATCGTTATATCAGGGTAAATTTTACGTTTGGGCTGCCAGATTGTCATCGTTATACTGGGAATATCGTTATATCGAGTATCGTTACATCGGGAATTTTCTCCATACATTTACCTTAACATTTGCCGGGCTGCCAGATTGTGATCGTTATACCGGGAATATCGTTATATCGAGTATCGTTATATCGAGGTTCCACTGTAAGGGGTTTCCATGGAAATCTTGACAGTTCTGAAAGCCCACGGGCTCACGTTCTGATGTGGTCTTTCTCTTGTCATGGATCTCCTTGTGGCCAGCAGTGGCCTATTTTGCATTTTTCACGGCGGGCGTGAATGGCCCTAAAATCGGCCATTTGAAATTTTTGGAAAATCTCAAAATTGACATTACTTTGTTCTTCTCATGATAACTAACCTAAAATCGAAAACCGTTTTGAAATTGGACGAAGACAACCAGAGTTATGAATATTTTTAACTCAATATTTTTTCACGGGAAAAATTGGCGGGAAATAATTCATACAAAACCATCGGTAAAATAAACCGCTTGGTAAAACTTTTTTGTTTGAAAACATTTTAGCGCCATACTTAGAGTATTGGAAGAACTATGACATGCGGAAAACTTGTTGATTTTAGAATTTTGATCTTTTGAGTGTAAGTAGTTCAAATAATATTTTAAAAACTAATAAAAAAGCGAATACGTCATTATGACGTCACACATATTGTAAAATATCTCTAATAGAGTTAATAAACATCAAAATCCTGCATTGTGTAGAATAAGATACCTCTATAACAATAATAAATATCAATAAAGTCATTTTACTGATTTCTGTCCCTTCATACTGCTTTTTTCTTTAGCTGATGACGTCATAAATCAAAAAACTAAATCCTTTATAACTCGGGTTCTAATAATCGGAACATTACGCAAATTTCACCGAAGTGCACAATATGTTATTCTCTTTCAAATTTTGTCATTGTGTTTAAACTAAATTTTCACAGCAATTGTAACTTTTTATTATGACGTCATCATTGCATCAGATTTTGCCATCGAGTAGTTTGAAATACCACACTACCTTTAATAAAGAAACTCTGAAATTTTTATTTCATTTCATGGAAGAATTTTGAAAATATGAATGTTTTGAGAAAAATACAACGTTTTCACGGACCGATTTTAGGGTCATTTGTGCCCGCCGTGTTTAGAGTATTTTATAGCCATTATTCACCACAGAAACCCCCAAAACAACATCATTAAGCTTGACTTAGTGTGGTAGAGACCGTTCTGCTGAAAGAAACCAGCAGCGAGAACTGATTTCACTTAGACATATCGAACTTGCATCATGTGTTGCTTCAGTCAATGTTTCCACCCTTAACGCTTTCACTGCCAGGCATTCCGAGGATGGCTTATTCCCTGTGCCAAGTATTTTCTTGAATAATGTGCATAAATCAAGCTATATATTTAAAATTGTAATAACCTCATTTGGGTTTGTGCTGCATTCATGAAATTTTCTGGAGAGGTAGACCATGAATGAAATATTATTTTGAGCAGGGTTTGGGCGTGGTCCACAGATCACATGACGTACTCTTTCCCAACGGATCTTGGGAAACCAAAAATATATATTCAAAATATATATTAGTGAATATTAATTTCACTTTTCTGATGCCCGTATCTTAATTAGGCTACCTAAAAGTTATTGTTTTTCAAAATGCAAAACAAATCACACAGAAATCTTTATCTCTAGTGCTCTAGTTTCCTTTTTGTTGACTTGGAACGGGTATGGTGATTATCTTTACAATCACATATAGATCATACATGCTATGCAATAAGAGCGGGACTGGAAACTAAGTTGCATGAAAGCGAGGCCGCAAAGGCCTCACGGCGGGCTTTTTCGTGTGTTTGTACTTTCATTTAAATGATATGGCAACAAAAACTACTCTTTCTGAGGATGATATACCGGGAGCATCGCTCTCTGGAAGAAATCCATCACTTCTCAAGACAGACGAGCTTCGCTTTTGGCTGAAGTGCCGCGGTGATCGAGGAAAATGGCTAAAAACCAAGGCACAATTGGTTAAAAGGTGAGAGTCTGTGGAGCCAGTGCAAAGCTGTCAAACTCGTGATCAAAACATTGAGTGAATCAGACTTTTAACATATATTTTGCTACCGGACCATTCCCTCATTTATTCTGTTTATAGTGGCAGATAAGCGATGGATACTGAGCTGCCTAGCTGACTGATTTGAATAGTTTACGAACATGCTTTCGTTCGTGTCGAGGTGCGAACTCGTATTTTACGTGTGAAAACTGATCTTTCATTCTGCATGTCCACAGAGTTCAAGAATATGTCGATTCAGGCCGTGATAAGAACATATTAGATCCTGACCCACAGCAAGTGTACACTCGCCGAAAAGAGAGACTTCGGGATTCAAGCGATCGAAATCCTCAGCCTCAGAATAACTGCCCAAGCTATCCTTCTACCGGTTGGTCATCAAGTCTTCGACGTATGCCGATTTTTACCAAGGCAGAAATGAACATACACATAGCTCAGTCTGGTAAGAACTTAGGATCTTCTAATCAACACCACTCTGTTCCCACAAGTTTACGTAAAGCTAAGACGTTTTTGGAAGATGAGTACTTGAAGGAAATAGCTGCCACAAGTGATGCCCAATTCTTTTATTTCAAGAGTTTATGTCATCATAGTTTTAGAAAGGATGATCCCCCACACAAGCTATATATCACTCTTTGTATACTGACTGGAGCTGTGAGACATGCTACTTGCACTTGTGTAGCTGGAAAGACTGGATTTTGCAACCATGCTTTGGGACTCATGATTAAGCTTTGCAAGTTTAGCTTGTATGACTGTAAGGATATCAGTGAACTGGACAAAGAAGAGGATATGGCACCCACAGTTGCATGTACTTCAACCTTGCAGCTGTGGCACAAGACTGGTAGGGGTGACAAGATAAGACCTCAGCCTGGTATGGAGGTGATTGTAAAGAAAACTAAACTTGATACATTAACACAGTCATCAGAAGGACTTAAATGTCTTTTATATGAATCAAGGAAAAGTTGTAAGTCTCAAGTACCTGAAAGAGGAACTTGAAAGTATAAATCCTCGCATGGGTTTTTGCAAAATTGTAGAACCTGGATCTTCTAATTACAAGAACACAAGATTTGGCACATCTCCTTGTGGATCATATGCAAGCTATCAGCTAAATTTCACAGAATCAAATTTTGTAACTTACTGTAATGTGGATGCTGTACCAAGGCTAAACTGCAATGAGACTAGGGATGTTCCCATTCAAGTCACTTACCCAACATTTCCCATCAAAGAAACAAATACTTATAGTATACCTGTATTGGAAAATCTAGATGACAGGCAGGAAACTTTACTTAACCACATCATGGTTGATGAAGCTAAGCTAAACAGAATTGAAAGGAAAACTCAGGAACAGGCAGCTTCCAAGGAATGGCAAGAGGAAAGGAAGTTTAGACTGACTTCTTCCAATTACAAGACTGTTATTAAACGGCAGAGAAACCATGAAACATTCATTAAAAAATTACTTAACCCTAGGCAGTTTACATCAAGGTACACAGAGCATGGTAAGAAGTACGAATCAGTCGCTTTGCAACAATATGAAAAGTATATGTTTTCAACTAGAAAGCAAGTCTCAGTACACAAGTCAGGGCTAGTAGTGTGCAAGGACTTACCATTCCTGGCTGCTTCTCCTGATGGAAAAATTATTGACAAAGGTTCGGAAGAGCCCTATGGTATAGCAGAAGTCAAATGCCCATTAACAAAATTTCTGGTAACACCACTTGAAGCCTGTTCAGACGAAGGATTTTTTGCAGAAAATGTAAATGACAAACCTCAGCTAAAACGACATCATGCATACTATTATCAAGTCCAAGGGCAACTTTCAGCAACCAGAGCAAGCTGGTGTGATTTTATTATATATACAAGTATGGGTATGAGTATTGAGAGAATAGTGTTTGCCTCACAGTTCTGGGACACAATTTCAGAGAAGTTAAAGTCATATGTTTTTGAGCATTTTCTAAGTCCAACTGCTGCAGAATTTTCATTGAGACAAGATTAATGTAGAAAATGTACTATTAGAAAATGTAGTACTGTCAAAAAATATATTTTCAAGTAAATTAAATTAGGTACCGTTAATATTGAGTTATTGCTAAATCAGGAGCAAATACTGTACATTGTTCATTGTAGACAAATGAACTGACTATTTACGTAAATAAATAAATGATCACAGAGTGCAAATTAGAAAAGCGTGAAAACTAAATCACAAGTTAGTACTAAATATAGCACTAATGAAACAATGGAAATAACACTATTTAGTACTATTAAAAGTTCAATAGTACCGACTACATGTATTTCATGCTTTTCTAAATTGCATTCTAACTTAAAAAATAATTTATGTTTAATTCCCAATGAATAATAAAATTTAATCACATACAAAACTGTATATGTTGTTAGTTCATTTTTTTCCACTGGTTTAATTTTGTCTGAGGGTTGTTTCAATGTTAGGTTCAGGGTTTTATGGTAAGCTATTTGAGTCAGGTTCAAATGAGTCAACTGAAAGGAAATACATTGTGAAAGTAAAACAATGTCCTAAAAACTTTTAAACCAGTGGATAAAATTACAATCTACAAACATCATTCTGAAATGAAAGGGTCTTGCATATTGCATAAAAATGCACAGACAGTCCACATTTGGTTGACCACACCAAACAAAGCAATGGGAATAACACCATCCCAAATGTGAAAGTTCTTTATTTTGTTTATTGCACGCTCCACATGTATCCTTATGCTGGCAATCTGCTGTGTTGCAAGAACATCCTCAGCTGACATTTGATTACTTTGACCAAGAAATGGAGAGATATTCAGTTTGACACCCAAGGGTAGTAGGTCTCGAATCGTAAAGTCTTTGTCAGCCATTACTGAGTCCTCATCATCAAATTCCAGATCAAGAAATCCACTTCGAATGACAATTTCCCTGTCAGAAACACTCCCAGTGTAGAGTTGACTAATAAAGGTTGTTGCTCCACTTGGTGCAATTCCCACATGTGCTTTAAGGGTCACATGATTTTTGTATGAACTAAACAGTTCAGTGTTTAACAACAAACTACTTGGCATCTGGCACCTCACCTCTGTGCAATCAATAATGATTCTCGTTGAAGCATACTTCTCACGAAAGTTATCTGGCATACATTCATCTACTTTGCTTCTAGAAGGCCATATATTTATCTGTCCAAATTTTAAATACATATAATTAATCCATGGAATGAACAGTCTGCTTACTGTTGACTGAGAAATCCCATACAGATGTGACAGGTGTTTCTCACAAAAACCTCTCCTCAATCTACACAGTACAATAAAAAACTCCTCCAGTGTTTTTAGTGCTCTGGGTCTCCCTATTCTTCTCGCTTTGCCCACTTCATGTTCACTGTCAGTGTCACTTTCAGAGTCCTCACTATCATAATAAAAGTCATCAGGGACACTTCTCTCTTTAGTTGATTTTGAGCAATACCTGATGTTCTCACCGTTTTCTCCAGGATTCAGAAATTTAAAAACAGCTCGAAATGTCTTAAAGTTTGGAAAACCGGTGTAGTAGCAAATGTCCTCATCCGACTTAAAGTGTTCAACAGTAAATAATCTTGACTCACAGAACTTCTTTTGTTGTTCGAGAATCGAAACTGTGGCTCTCAAGTTGTTATTATCTGCTACAAGATCTTGTAGCTTTTCCAAAGTAGCTTTGAGCTCGCTTTCCAGATGAAGGATTCTTGCTTTTAAGGATTCGGTGTCTTCTTCCGAATTAGAACTGTCAGCAGTTTCAGACTCTGGGATCTTGTCACAGCCGCCATTTGCTCCAGTTTTCACATGTTTGGCCGACTGGGACTCCCTTGGCGTTGGTGGTTTTCTTTTAGATCCTGAGACTGTAGACCAGAGAAACTTCGAAGGTACTGTTCCTGGCTTTAAGGTAATGATACCGGTCAAAGATTTCTTTAAATCAGAAGGCTGAAAATGATGAGAACACACTTTGGTACTTGTAGAGATGATCTTGAAATCTTTGCCTTCGTCTCGACGGATAGCGTGGATCCATTGCCTCCTCAAACTTTCGTTATTTGGGAAAATAAAATACGATATTTTCTCCCCAGCTTCATTTATGTAATCCTTGAAGGTACAGAGAGGGACACAGCAATGTGTTGGCATTGAGAAGTAAAGGAAAGCGATCTTTTTCTAAGAAATTCTGACACATCAACAATGTTTACGATACAATTCTAACTTACGATTACGAGTTGAGGCCTTTGCTGCCTCGCTTTCGTGCAACTTAGTTTCCAGTCCCGCTCTTATTGCATAGCGTGTATACAAACCCAATAACAAACTCAAGAAGTTAGTACTTTCCTTCTACTAACAACAAATAAAATAATGTATATGGCTATTGCAAGCATGTTTGTCAAATACATTAATAAAGTTAAAAAGATGAATGTTCCTTGTATTGGTGTGTTCTTATATACCTTATTTATACTGTCGTAGACTGTGATATCTTTCAAAACAAGGCACAATGCACAGTGGCATCTCACACTTCTTGCAGAAGTAGCTTGTTGGGACCCTGTTACCATTCTTGCGGTCAGAGCAAACTTTGCAGTCTGGCTTGTGCTTTTCATCTCATACTTCCCTGGAAAATGATGAAAGGGATCTGGTAAAGTTGACCACCATCCTTGTTGTTTCTGGGTTGGAGTCCAAGTTGATAAAAGCCCACTGATCACCTCTTCCCTGAATTTCTTTGGAGTCAGTGTCTTTGTAGGGTTAGCCTTTGTGAAGATGATATACCCATTAATCAATGCAATTTCTCTTGCCCTGTGATATAAGGTGTGGTACCACTTGCTACATTTGTGAGGGAATTGATATGTACCCAGCATCTGGTCCAGTTGCTCAACTCCAACCATGTACATGTTGTACTCCTCTGCCATTACTGGTTTCTCTACATCACAGTGACCTCCTTCTCCAGTTTTAGACCTTATGGTTTTGTCTATAGTTAAATTTGTGTCAACTGTGCTGATTAGGTTCACGGGTTTTGTGTCATGCCACAATCGGCGCCAATTTACTTTGAAACACTAACGCTTTGAAAATCATTGATAATGATATTTTGTGGCGCACGCAAAAGGCCTCTTTACCCCCTCCCCCCAACATCAATGTTGATTAGTGGTGCGATTCGAACACAGCGATCATTGCTACCCTCAACATTGAGGAGTGGCGAGGGGGTTTGTACCATGACATGGAGTTAATGTGCAACTTAGTGCCATGTTTGGTAGAATCAGTCACAATTTAGATAGTTGTTTCATTGATATTGTCGGGGATTGCAGGTACATGCTACTAGATGTCGAGCACGCATAAACACAGGGGGGTCACCTTTCTTCAATGGCAATGATGTGTTACTTTTCACTGTCCCACAGGCACCAATATTCTTTTCTTCCATCTTCTTGAAAAGTCGAGGAGCAGAGTAGAAGTTATGCATGTAAACAACATGGCCTTTGTCCTCATATCCATGACGATTCTTGTTTCTTTGAAATTCAGCTGGTGACCAGTTGCGTTTGCATGCTCTGCTACCTTTGAAGCTGGTGTGTTCTGCCAATCTAGTAGCCATTGATCTTTCAGTTTGACCATGATAAACAAAGTCACAATCCTCACATTCAATCCTGTACACCACACCCTTTTTGGAATGATAGTCGAGACAGAAAAGAACTACCACCAAAGACTATTTCTGGAATCCTGGCATTCCATAAAAGACCCAAAGTCAAAGAATGACTATGTCAGGATTCCAGAAATATATAGAACTCTCATAGATCGATCTAGCACCAGCGCGCTAGGTTTAAAAATAGCATACGCATTACAACAAGATCGTTACACTGAAGAAGATCCGACGAAGGATCAGTGGGACCTGACCAGTGGACACAAATATGCGAAGAATGTGAAAAATGTAAACAAGGTAGCCCCACCAGTGGACCCATGAGTCTTGTTTTGAACATATCACATCCCTGGTAATGTCAGACAAAGCGTCATTCTGCGGTTTGCAACGAATTCCGCTATTATTGATCTTGCCTTCTCGTTTTTGCTTCTTACCTAAAGCCAGTAGTTCTTGTCGTGTATTTACACCTTGTTGCCTTATTCTTTCAGTGACTTGCAAAATGCTAAGCCTTTCGCTGCGCTTTCTCTTTGCTGTGGTCTTCTTCCCTCTGTTGCTCTTCCTTTTCTGCAAAGCAGCGGTTGTTCGTGGTGGTAAACAGTCGCGTAATTCTGGGTGGTCAGGCGAGTGCAGACTCTCTTTGTCATCTTTGGTGACATATCTGTAGGCACTGTAGTAATTTGGATGACAGTCGCTACAGTTGACTTTAATGCCTAGAGTAGTTTCCAGGTAATTCCTAACTCTTAAGCAACGAGACTTCTTAAGCTTTAAGGCCATTTGATAATGGTACTGGCTTTGGTTTTGAATCGACTCACTAGCATGCTTTTCTCTTGCAACAACTCACTGAGTCACATTGCATTCTGTCACTTTGTTCCATGCTTCCAGGACAGCATCAGCAAAAACTTGTCTCAAATGAAATCAAATCAAATTGGCTCGGCTGTAAGTTACTAAATAGACCATGTGCTGACAAGCAGTTTCCAAACTAGCCGCCATGTTGTAGCCGTCTAACGGCTAGTAGCAGTTAAACGGTTCCTTGTGGTGCAACAGGAAGCCCGCACTACTCAACCATTACATGAATTTCCTTTCTAATGACTTAGCAATAGTGAAGATGACAATATTTTTAATATAATAGTTTTACAACAAAGCTTACTATCTAAATACTAAAATACCTGTACAAGGTCAAAGTGAATTATCTTGGACACATCACAGCAGAAAATTGTATAGGAGCAGTATTTAGCACTATGTCCCATGCTGTCATGGCGGCCATCTCCAGCTATCACAATATTGGTACTCAAGGATTTGATGTTGTCCAACACTTTCTGCTTGTACGTGCGTCATAATGGATAGAAAGAGGATTTTCTGTAAAACAAAGTGATCAAGTTGTTTAATGTCTGTATAATTGTTCAAGCAGTTATTTGAACATGTTAGATTCTTCTAACTGCTTTGAGATGAGCTTTTGGATGTGAAGAGCAGAGTCGTAATCTTGTGTAGCAAATGCTCTTTACAAATCACTGGCTCCTCTTCTGTGAATCCCATCCACTTCTTTATTGGAATGCCTATAGAGAATTGTGACATGGATGCTTACTTTATTGACATCAAAATACTACAATTGAATTTCATCTTGAATACGAAAAGCATGACCCTCATAATAGCCATAGATAGATAGATAGATGCCTTTATTTACACAGGGTAGCTCAAATCAGTATTTACAAAGCTGTAAAAAACTGTTATCAATAGAGGCCCTAAAATAAAATACACTAATAATATAAATACTGAATGAATGCAAACAGTTTGATTGAGAGGAAGATTTTCAAGTAGAGAATCAAGTTCTTCTTGTTGTCATTTGGCAATTAATGAGTGATCAGGAAACTGATGACAAAAATAGTCAAACAGTTTGTTTGGTGCAGTGCACTTCTCAACTAGGGCTATTTTCTTTGCCATCAGCATTCAGTTTTGCAGTTGCCACGTGGTCATACCTTTTCCATTTCACTTCATTATTGAAGCTATCAGCTACTCTTTCAGCCTGTAGCAAAACCATATTCTCAGCTGCACAATCCTTACATTCTCTTTTTAAACATTTAAATTTGTAGTATTTTTGATCTGCTGGTTTAGGGCAAGTGTTTGTTCATTTATGTTGCACTTCTGTAGCAGCTTGATTTCTCTCAGCATTTGCATGTGTTCCTTTTTTATTGAACTTCATGCAATCCTTGAAGACTACAGTACCACCTAAAAATATTTGCAACAGCCAAGAACCGCAATTGGGGTTTTTGCGTTTTGCAGTTTGAGCATCTCAAAAACCCGCAAAAAAACCTGCAAAGCAAAATGGCATTGAAAGTCATTAAAAACTGCAAATTGGTTTGTTTTAGAAGTCGTTTGTGCTTTCATTGTTCGTGTGCCAGTTGAGTGAATTGCGAATAAATTATCTTTGCATTTTTAGTCAATCTACAACCTGGTCTGCAATCTACAATCTAGAGTACTTTCGTTTCAACAACAATGCATCAAACAACTCTTCATACGCTTGGAAACTCATGCAATTCTCGGTATATGTAGGCTGATGATAAATAAAGCAGCCGTTATTGCGTCTAAAATATATTTTAGTGCAAAAACGTTTTTTTTGTGCCAATAACTTAGTTATAAATAAAATAACGAGAAGTTTAGAGATTATCGTTGGATGATATATATCATCCAGTTAGAGATAGATTTTGTAATGACTGTGTAAAACATACGCCTGACACGCTGTGACCGTGCAGGCTTTTTTTCTGGATTTGAGTCCATCCATTACTCTCCTAATTGGTCAATGATTGCTATATCTTGAAACCTCAAACACAATGTCGTGATTTACAAAAACACAACGCCATGCTTTACACAAACAATGCTGTGATTTACGAAAACACAATGCCGTGATTTACGACAACACAATGCCGTGATTTACGACGTTGGAGAATTGTAGACAGTTTGATTGACACATTGTTTGTTGAACCCGTGAGAATGTTCAGGAACGCTTTGGACCTTTATAGTCAGATAAACTCTGAAATGCATCAAAATGTAGTTCAAAAAGAACTTTTACATTTTCTCATTTGATAAATCAAAACGACCAGATTACGACTCATCATGCTATCAAATGTCAACCAGCTCATAGTGTGTAAATGATGATGACATCAAAAAAGTAATTTGCCCTAATTTCTTGTGAGATTTACAGCAAGTGCTCTTGGATTAAATAACCAAAATCTTTACTAAACTGGTGTCAATGTACCTACATATTAAGATCTCAGTCTTATTTGAAACGTGTGTCAGTTACCTTATTCATGTTCTAGCATTTGGTCATTGACTTTGTAATGTGTGGGTGGCTCTTGAAAAAGCCGTTGTTTTGATAGTATTTGGTCATTGACTTTGTAATGTGTGGGTGGCTCTTAAAAGAGCCGTTGTTTTGACAGCCGTTGTTTTGGTGGCGTTGCCGTAGTCATCTTCGGTGATCTGCTTTTGATGCGTTACCTAAGTAAAATAAGAAAAAGTTATTAGATATGAGAACCGAGAAGTTCATAACTATGTTAAAGATGACAACAACAACATGACCTAACGGGGAAAATATCCATTTGCAATTCATGGTATAAGAAAGGCCACTTATTGTGCCACGATTCATTCATTTGGAACAACTAGTGAACTATTTTCACTTACTCATCATCGGAAGTATTGCCAGCGACTGTTTTTTTAAGTTCATGTAAAAATGACGCTTGGATGGTGGCAGGTGTTTTTCGGCCATTTTCTGCAGATCTCGGACTTTGACAACATTGACTGGCACTGCAGATGTGTAAATTTGTAGTAGCGGGTGTGGTTCAATTGCCCACTACAAAAAAGAGCAGGGGACTGGGAACGAGTTTATTAGAATTAATGTAATTACGAAATTAAGTTTATGACATGAAACAACATGTTGAAATTATCATATGTGCAAAGTTTGATGTGATTTGAGTGAATTCTGTCGGAATTATAAACTTTTGAAATTTTGAAATTTAACAGTGAATGTATGGTTTGGGTAGACAACGCAAAAAAATACAGAGTTTGTATGGGAAAATGTACGTCTTTGATGCCCTCTAGCATCGTCAATATTAAGCCAAAGTTAACCAAACTTTCCAGATTAGCTAAGTTTGATCTGCTCTGTCAGAAAATGATGCCCATTTTTGCTAGTTTCTTATTGAATTAGTTTTACGGACTTGGTCCCAGTCCCCTGCTCTTTTTTGTAATGGCCAATGCCATTGTATATTGCGACTTTCTTCCAATTTTCTTCGTCTGAGTAGCATCTATATCGTCGGAGTAGCATATATATTGCTGTCACGTGACGAAAAATATCTGTAGACCCATTGCATATGATAATATTTCTAATCATATGCATATATGTACATCTTTGCGGCCTTCATTTAGTTGAACGAAGATAGACTAATGACTATTGTTTAGGGTAGGATTATCGTGTTCATCGACACGCCACACATCATCTTCAATTACCAAGATAAAACTGCAAAGCTGCTGAAAATATCTTTCAAATAAGGCTCATTCTTACCTCATCCACACCTCATCTGGGTGGTGTACCATCTTCACACTGCCGTCTTCAGCCGTTTCCTCTCCCCATCTGAAATTCAGCCAATGCACTTTGTTGAATTGGACTGGAACTTTTCCATGGTCCTTCTTCTTGTGGGTGTAGACACCGTTAAAGGCCAATTTGTAGTCGAAGAATAGATTTTGTGTCATTTCTTCGACTACAAATGGCTTTCTAAGGTTTACCTCTCTCACAACATTGAACCAATCTTCTGGCAGATGGACAACCGCACTACTTTTTCTTTTCTCTATCTGGGCAAAGTCTGTATCATTCGGGAGGGAGGTGTGGCCTCGTGTAAGAAATAATAATAATAATAATAATCAAAAATTTATATAGCGCCATTTCCTTATAGCCCAATGGCGCTTTACAATGAGTAAAATAAATATAATCTAATAATCTAAATATAATAATGTGAACATTAATCTAAATATTACAATAATATAAACTGAAAATCTAATTTAAAAACTACTTACAAAACAGCCTAAATAAAAAGAATCCTTAAAATTTCTTATATACATGTACAGAAAGAAACTTGTGATTCATTATTTTATACACTCCATTCTTCACCAACTCACTGTAGAGGCCAATCAAAACAATGTTTTTGTTCTGGCCAGCACAGCCATCCGAATAGCTCACTAGTGACTATGTGCCTGATAATGAAATGGAAACAACACTATATAAGTCTAAAAATTATTAGTTTGGAAATCAGCTACTTTGTAGTAAAGTAAGAAACACATCGTTGTCATCAACATAATCGGTACTTAGAAACTTAAGTGTTTATGCAGACTAATGTCTAGTTTCCATTTGATCGCTGCGATCGCCCAAAATTATGTTCAGCGATCATAGCGATTCTATTGTTCGTTTGTGCGGAGTGTGGTTTCCACGTTTTTCAGCGATCGCAGTGATCAAATGGAAACCAGGCTTAAGAGTATAAAATTGTTATTTAGACCCCATGCAGTAAGTCCTTGGCCTCGGTTGCACAAAAGGTGAATAGCGCTATCCAACGGATAAGTCCTATCCAACGGAAACAATTTAATGGCAAACTGCATCAATTTTATCCATTGGATAAGATTTATCAGTTGGATAGCATTATTCACCTTTCGTGCCACCAGGGACTAGAGGACAAAACAATAGTTCTACTCTCTCCCGATAATTGAAAATGTTATTTGTATGCAAAAAAATCATTGTTTTGAATTACAAGGGGTCTATTATCATAATTATATGACAATTTAATTTAGCATACCTGTTCTGTACTTATGGAAGTGATGATTCAACGATGATGCTACTTCAGACGAACCACGTTTTGCTGTGATTTCGTCCAACATGTACATATACCCCTGCTCTGCGACACAGTCGTGTATGCTAAAGTTGTATGTCCATAGTTGTCATGAGTAAAATATGTTGTGGTGTAATGTGGGTGTGGGTACGTTCTGTTGGAAGTCAAACGTTATTATGTCTACTGCGTCAACAGAGCAGAAGGCAATGTCATGTGAGACTTCTCTCGTCAGTATTGACCAACTCTTTCTGCAGTCTTGACGGTCACCCCTCTTGGAGGCATAACACATAACACTGCTTTTTCTTGGTGGTCGTCGAGCTCTTTCTTTGCCTCCTCTGGATCGGTACTATATTTAATGTCAATAGCTAGATCACATGTTGCACTGGTATCCGATCGAGGTATTCCAAACCCAAGGTTAAACTAAAGAAGAATAACACACATACTGTCATTAGTAATGTAGTCATAGAAACAACCCATTGGAAACTTGGTTAGAAAATGGTTTCCTATGTGCGCGTCTCATGTAGGATCGATTATCAAAAATGGGAAAGTTTTAGCAAAATAACAAATAAAACTCTTCCGATTTTCAGAGGAGACGGCTGCTGTTATCATCAGCCCATAAAAATACAAAATCCTGAATCCTTGTCCTCCCGAACTGCTATATAACCTTTGGTCCATGCGCAATCATTGACAATAAATACATATTTTAAATTTACATACCTCTGTTTGGAAGATTCTTCTGTAAATTTTCAAAGTAGCGTCGGGAAGAAGACGAGAAGGGCTTGGATGCACATTTCGTTGAGTGGCCTCTATATTCTCTTTTTCCCGTACCAGAACATCTGGTTCATGCCTTTCCATGTACAACTGATGCATTCTAGCGACATTCAAATCTGGGATTAAAAGCCGCTTTTCTGCATTGTCTTGCCGAGAATAATGGGAGGTAACCCGTGGAAATGATTGGATGTGTTCTCTTATCTGCCAAGAAAAAAAAAATCTAATTACCGTAAATCCTCTATTAAGCACCCTATCAAATAAATACCCCTCTCTAATAAGCCCCTCCCCCCTTTTTGGAGCAAACAAATTACTAAGCCCTCCACTTCCCCCTCCCCTCCCTCTCCCCTACCCTCCCTCTCCCCTTACAACCAAAATAATAAATGCCGATTTTAGACAATGTATTGGTATATTGCTTAGCCAACTCTTCTTCCAATATATCTGATTATTTGGCGACGGACTGGGCGTATAACTAATGAACCACATACAAATCATGTCAGTGATTTAATCCCGGGTATTCAATAACTCCAATGAATGACATATTTTGAAACTCACCAATAATGTTGTGTAGGTTACCATTTTGAAACCTCTGTCTTAGTTCTTCTCTTAACTATGTGCGTGGTCGTGGACGTTACTCACGACGCGGAGCTTCATCCGTTCTTGGTTGTCTGCGTCCATCCATTGCAAAGTGATATACTAACTCAGTTGAATGAGATTGCTTAGACAATCCGGATATCTCATTTTGTAAAGAATTTGGCAATTGACACCCCGATATATTGCTGACAAAACCATCGGTATCTGAAAAAAATATCTTTCACATTGACACTCATGAAATTCCGAATTCGTAAATGCTTTTCCACTTTCTCAACTTTTCATTTTCCTTTCCTTCCCTATTTCTCTCTTTGTCTTCCTTCCTTCCATTTCTATCACTCTTCTTTCTTTCTTTAATGCATTTCTTTCTGTAACAGAAATTTTATTAATATGTTTTATCTGACAATATTAGGAAGCAGGGTAATTAAATCAGTAGATCGCGAAAAACCAAAAATCTAAGGCATGGCGTTCCCTGACATTTGCAGCACCTGAAAACATTTATAAGACCAAAATAAAAATGTTCCATAAAACTACTTTATGCAGTTCGGTTTCATGAAATAACATTTTCCTCACCTAAAGCATCCGGCTTGGCGGTAAAACGGTGGATTTCTGGAAATAAAGGTAAAATTTGTACTCCTCTACAATATATGTCAATAAAGGAAGAGGAAACGTTGCTCATCAATCAGCGTGAGGTTTACGCTCTGGATCGTCATATCAGTGGAGATATTTCTATTAAGATTTGACGAATTTTAGGCACTTTTGAAGTCCGTCCCAAAACGCCCCAAATCAAAAATCTTTAAAATATTTGAATTTGAGAGAATTAGCCAACAAAACTCCACAAATGCAGTTTGATACCTATTCGTTCTTCTCCAAACAACAGATAGCATGTCTGTTTTGATTTTGATTTTAAATCGACCTTGATGTGCGAGCCATATTTCCGGGCGAAAATGGCCTTTTGGAGGGCGAAAATGAAAATTACGGTCATTCACCAAAAATAACGACCAAATCAATCCCAAAGTTATATCATTATTTTTAGTTCCTATAAGGCTATATTCTGACAAAGTTTGGGGATTTTTGATTTTTCAAGGTCTGCTCGAGTTGGGTGACTTTTGCAGAAGAGCCCTATTTTAAACCACAAAGTAATTTTCTCTGATTATCTAGACACTTCAACCACTAATCTAAATAATTTAATTGGCAGCATGTTTCTAATGAATTATAAGTAACAATATATTTTGCCAAAATGAAACTAACTTCAGGAACTGAGCTCCTAACTCTTAGCATTATATCCGCTTAAAGTGCCTATGAAGTGAAAAAATCGATGCCTTTTTTAATCCACATTATTAAATTTTATATTAAAAGCTGTCTTTTTGTGTAATTAGAATTGAGATTGATGGACGCCAACATTTTTTTTTCTTGCTTTGAAGTCCGGTAAAATGGCTAAAATTATGCGACACTTTTCACGCGGCCAAATTAGCATATGTGACGTCAAGGGGTTGAGCACTCAAGTCACTTGGCGAGAAATATGGCCTCCGAACACACGAGCAACAAGATTTCTCATCGAGGTGGCGGCAAGTACTGTGTGGCCGGAGGCCCTAAAAAAGTGAGTTGCACAAACTCAAGTTATACTGAAGGTATTTCGATGCATCGGTTTCCTTCAGATGAGTCGCAAAACGCCAAATGGGTTCGCTTTGTTCGAAGGCATAGACCGAACTTCAAGTCTTCCAAAACGTCAACACTGTGCTCTGCTCACTTTGAGCCTACCTGTTATATACGAAGACTTGATATCTCGATACAAGAGACAAGTCCAGAGCAGAAGGCTGATGTCCCAACTTTGAAACGTCTAGAAAAAGATGCAGTTCCAACCATTGATGCTGTCATGCTAAGGACTACAACACCACAAACACCTCGAGAACGAAGACAAGTAAGCCTTCTTATTATAGCTATATAAAGTCTTAGTTGCAGCATGTACGTATACTATACGGCATGGAGTTTTCAATATTTCCCTGCATTAATACACTTTTGAAACTGCTATAACCTTATACTTTTATAGAGTTTATTTATTGAATGTGTTGACTTTTTTGTTCAAAATTATTACAGGTTCTTCGACATGCTCAGAGAGAGATCACACCGCCATCAACTACGTGTACTACTAGTAATGCTACTCTGCCTTGCACTCCTTCTTTACCTGAATACGATTGCATGCCATCAAACTCACTCCCAGCACAAGAAGAGATTGCCGAAGAATGCGCAAAGTGTGCATATATTTCAAAGAAACTACGAAATGCACGGAAAGAAATCAGCAGACTTCGTTTGACAATCTCTCGTCTGAACACAGAGATGAGTTCCGTAAGTTTATAAATATTGTTTATTGTGATTATTTTCTTATTCGCTTTACAAGAAACCCTTTGCAGCTTGTGTGCCTAACAATAATAGGCGCTGGGCAATACTTATATAAGCATTGAGATTTTTAATGCATTTTTAGAATGAAAGTATTATTTTTGGTTCGATTTGGCGAAATATCGAGGCACGCTTCTGATCGGCTTACTGATTTTTAGTGGGATGATAAAAGGAGTATAGTAAAATGAACAAGTCATCTGAAAATATTGCCAAAAAAGTACATTGTTTATTATATTATTACCGTATTTCATCAAATTTTGTCTGTTTCACAAGTGTAACATAGTTATAAATATATATTATAAGTTGATTGCTTATAGACATGTATGCATGTATATTATAGATGGGATACAGCTCTGGTTCGGACAGTACAGACACTGACTCTGAGAATGGTGTAATCAAAGGTGACTTTGAAAACATGTCTCTAAGCAGCGACACAAGTGAGGGAGAAATGCCAACCGAGGACATCAACTGGGCTGGCTTTGAGAATGTGTCTACTGATGGCTCAGATGAAGAACGAATACAACAACCTACTAAAAAAACACTTGTGTAAGCTAGCTAAGTACATTTGTAATATTTTTGTTTTGTATATACATTGTATCACATATGTTTTCATGAAACTAGCCTAATAATAGGCAATGGTAAGGTGCACGGTGTACACACATCACAGTGGGTCAACAGTATTTTACCTTCAATTTTGTAGTATGTACATGGAAAGAGATACATATTGAGAAACAAGGTTTTTAGCCATATACACTGTACATGCAGAGGGCCATAGGCCCAATACGAGGGATGTATATGGCTATAATAGCCTCGGTTCTCTTTATTTATCTGATTTAATTTCATGTCCCACAACAACTAGATTAGATATTCAAGGGGATACCAGTTAGAGTATAAAACCCCTTGAATATCTATTTACATGTAGGTTAAGATTTAGGTAAGCAGCTGTAAAATATTTATTGAAAGGAAGTACAGTGAAAAATAAATAAATACATGTATCATAATTATATATATTTATTAGTTGCTTTTCTTCTTTGAAATGTATTACATTAATTTTGTTTTTTGTTTTTGTCTTTCAGAGTTGAACCGGACACCAAAAGGCATAATGAACCAAAATTTATTGTTTTTTATTCTATGCTTCTTAGCTTATTTTCAATGTTTTGTTTTCAGTGTCGAAGAGGTAAACCAACTGTAACCTTCACAATAACGGGAACAATGGTGACAGTCAATCAACATTGCAAAGAGTGCAATAACCCCTTCCAGTGGCATAGTCAACCAACTTGTTTTGGGAGATATCCTATGGGAAATATATTGTTGAGCTTTTCCATTCTCATGGCTGGAGCATCAGTTAGTAGGGTTTTACTTGTGTTACGACATTTTGGTTTGTCAGTGTATTCTCTTCGAACATACTTTGCTCACCAGAAGAATATCCTATTCCCGACAATACTAACTCACTGGGAAAGTTATACTTGTAAGCTTGTCAATGAACTGAGAACTGTCAACAACAACTTTTGGAGTGGTGATGGACGATTTGACTCCATGGGTCATTCTGCCAAGTTTGGAATTTACACGATGTTCAGCTGTAATATTTCAAAAGTTGTACATTTCCAGCTTCTACAGGTAAAATTATATGTACATATCGAAACCAGCGCAGCCTTACGTGTTTGAAAGAATATATTTCCAAATTGAACTTGAAACTATATGATTACCTCTAGTACTTATAAAATGGTTATTATACATTGTACATACTCATATATGAAAACTATTCCAGTTATCAGATTATCAAGTGTCTCCACACTAATACATGCATCTTATTGTTTTCTTTTGTGTCTATGAGTATTACTGACTAACAATTAACAAATATTCCATGAAATCGAGTCATACACGAGCTGATAGCCAATGAGGCGCTACCACTGGATTGTGAGAAATATAACATTTATTTCTATTTTTAGTTCGGCCAAACCGGTCTGGCATTGTTGAAAATCTCCAACTTTCTCTACTCGTTGTATATACCTATTTCAAGAAAGGTTGTCGAAGACATCAGTCCATAGGCAATAAGTTATACATCGTTCCAAGACCGAACTGCATTATGGTAACAGATTGAATGACATGTATGCCAGAAATATTTCATAAAATTCGATTCAAAATTTGTCTTGACCTGTTGAAATTGAAATAGGTACGATATCATACAGCCTTTCATACCTTTTTAGTTATTCAAGCTGTTACCATAATGCAGTTCGGTCTTGGAACGGCCTATAACCTATTGACTTAATGTCCTCGAGAATCTTTTTTGAAATAGGTGTATGAGCTGATAACCTACTAGTAGAGTAGCCAATCAGAATGCGCGCTTGCTCATATCCAGTGGTTGTCTATATCATATTAATAATATATTTCACCAGTCAAGTAAAATCACTTGAGTATGTAAATATCTATTGAATTCACACAATCGAATGAACGTGACAGTGAAAGAAAACAGAAATATTGTTCCAATAATATTGATGTATCCTCTCTAGCCTGCATAGCCAGGCTCTGGGAGGGGGAATCCCCCTCCCCCCTTCCCCCTTCCCCAGAGCCTGACTATGCAGGCTATATCCTCTCCTGGTATGATAGGCCAGACCACACAACATTATTTATAATAAAACTAGTTCATTTCTTGTCCAGTCATGTATCCTTGTTGATGGGTGCTTTGAAACGTTGTTCTTACATAGTGGTATAAACAGGCAGATAATGGTCGTCTGTTATCCCATCCTAAGTATCCACACAGCCACCGGATAAGCCATCTGTATGCTACTGCTCTGAGGTACCTACAGTATATCAAAATGACAGTAAATCCAACAATAATGGTGTGCATGAAATGAAAATAAAAACAATACTGAATGGTATGGGTAATGAGAGTAAATCCAACAATGATATGGGTAAGTGACAGTATAAAATCCAACAATAATGGTATTGTAGTGACAGTAAATCCAATAATAAATTATGGGTAATGACAGTAAATCTATTACATGTAGCTCAAAACGATTCCTCAAAACATCTCCATAGATTCTAGGAATTTAATTTAAATATTCATGTATAGAATATAGAACGCTGTTCTTACTCGTTTTCTGACTGATTGCCACGACGACGATATACATTGCCATTGCTGTCTCGAAATAATGGCCCTGCTTGCTTTAACACTGTCTTGTTGGTTAGCGCTTTGAAATCTTCATGTTCTGTAATACAATTAATGTGCTCTACTGAGCCGTCAAAAACAAGCAAACCGATGGCAGGCCGAACCTCGCGGCAACATCTGTGTTCACGGGCTCCAACGAGAGAGTCAACATTGCAATGACCACACTTGCACCTGTGAAGGTATGAAAGCTTACATAAATTTATCAAATAAAGACTGAATCCCGATACAATTGAAATATATATCATGCATGCTTATTGCATAAATCGGAATTACAACTGTAAATCGGCTGGAAACTCATTGACAACACAATACCTAAGAATGAATCGCGAACTAGTAAAGTAGTAAGTTTTATTACAAACGGCTGCATCATATTTTGCCTTCTTGTTTGCAACGAAGAGCGGGATCGAGGGAAGATTTGCATATCATAAACTATGAAATCGAGACAATTAAAACATACCAATTATTCACTGGATCTCTGTTTTCAAATCTTGCTTCTAACCTAGCAAATGGGATGCCATCTTCGTCATCTTCATCTTCACTCTCGTCGGCCTCTTCTTCGGACGCCAAAGGTTCGTCTTGGTACGGCTGAAATACGCTGTCAATAAAGTCTTCAGTTTCTTCATCGGATAGCTGATATAATAGTTGCTCACTTGCTTGTGATGAAGAACCTTCGGTGTCGGACATTGTAAGCAAAAGAGCAGTCCTGAATATATCAAACGAGCTGAACAAAGCAGCTGTGTTTTATTAATTTCCCGGGCTCTGCATGAAGCTGTTGTCCTTGCTCAACCCCTTGACGTCACTCGCCCCAGTCCCCTGTCGCATAATTTTAGCCATTTTACCGGACTTCAAAGCAAGAAAAAAAAATGTTCGCGTGCATCAATCTCAATTCTAATTGCACAAAAAGACAGCTTTTAATATGAAATTCAATAATGTGGATTAAAAAAGGCATCGCTTTTTTCACTTCATAGGCACTTTAAGCAACATCAGCAGTCCTAGGACCCTAAGCAACAGTGCCATTTGGACATTTCTAGGGTATCTTTAGAGCTTCAATGAGTAGTGCCAGTTCATGGGAACCAAATCGGTACTCAAGATTTGATTTCTGATTCCTCCATGTCTTGTAGTGAATGCTCGATGTCCTTATGTTTCCAGTACGGATACAGTGTTTTTTTTCTGTACAGCTTCGTTAAAACCGAGATAAATTCATCTTTGTCTCAAAAATATCTTCCAAATACAGCATGGCTGTCAACTGCCAACCATTTGCAAACAGCATAGCAAGTCGATAAACTTCTAAACAAATCTAGAAATGTATCTTTTTAATTATTTAAACTAACAAGGACTAATTTATAGAATTTCGTAAAAAGGTAGCCCAAGTCGGGGTTGAGAAGAACAAAAAACACCATACCTAGAGCCCACATGTCAACAGCTTTAAGATCAGTCAACGAAAACTTCTTATCAGCAATTTTGTTGGCGAATACTTCTGGGGTACAGTAAGTGGGAGTATGAGGCAAGGCGTTTGGGTTGAATAGTCTTTCATAATTTAAGCCAATTAGGTGCCTGCAATTCATGTCAGTGGTCTAAATTTATTTGTAGTTTCTAACAATAAATATTAATTTTATATTTATTTCACACCTGGTACAAAATTCGAATAGCATGCCAGTCTTCAACTGCTTGGTCTAGTCTTGTCTTCTGGCACATCATTCCTTGTGAGTTTGCTCAGTGGCTCTGTTATCAGTGTTGCATTGTCAGGGTTAAAACATGCATTAGCCATTACCTAAACGAGCAGGGGACTGGGAACGAGTTTATTAGAATTAATGCAATTACGCAATTAAGTTTATGACATGAAACAGCAAGTTGAAATTAGTATCTGTGCAAAGTGTGATGTGATTTGAGCGAATTCGGTCAGAATTATAAACTTTTGAAATTGTTTTGTTCAGCCAAAATTTTACAGTGAATGTATGGTTTGGCTGGACAACGTAAAACATTTACAGAGTTTGTATGTGAAAATAGACATCTTTGATGCCCTCTAGCATCGTCAATATGAAGCCGAAGTTCACCAAACTTTCCAGACTAGCTAAGTTTGATCTGCTCTTGCTAGTTTCTTATTGAATTACTTTTACGGACTTGGTCCCAGTCCCCTGCTCGTTTTGGTAATGGCTAATTGTAGTTAACTAATCCGAGGAAACTTCACTTCTGCTGCATTTTCCGGCTCTCTGGCATTGACTACAACTTTCACTTTTTCTTCGGTCAGACCAATTCCTCTCTTTGACAACATGAAACCATAGACTCTAGCTGTGACATGTGTAGTTAGACTTATCTTTATTCAACATCAAGTTCTTGTTCTAGAACATGGTCGTGCTCCTCCACACTCTTAGCATGTACAGCATTTATGCCAAATATATGCATCCTCATCGCCAGATGTGATGTCAATGGCCTCATAGGCTCGAGATATCAGATTCACAAGAACATGAGAATGCAAACGTCCGCCATCTTTAATATTCATCATCCCGCTGACCATGCATACATATATGGTTGTTATATACTACACTGATTTGCGCAAATAAGGCAGGATCCATCTCCAAATGTCAGAGGAGCAACCTCGTACATCTCTTGAGCAGGGACAGAGCTGTTGTGCATTGAAATCCAATTTAAAATATTGAAAAGTGACACATTTATAGTTTTATAGTTGGCATTAAAATGCCTAGGTTTAGCTTCAATATAATATTGTTTAAAAGTTTCCCAATCAGATTTTAGAGCGTGTTCTGAATTTGGAACTTCAGTGACATGTGGGTTGGCCATATTTGGGTTGATCATTATTCACTAGGCTTTATCGAGAGGACTTGTCTGTGATGTCATCAAAACCTCCCTCGCCGGTGGGCTGGGCTTTTATGTTGCGAGAATAATTTTATTATTTTAATAATAATAATTGTATTTATAAAATGAATGGCAATTTTCAGTTTGTGTGGTTTTACTCATCAGTTATTGCTCTTCCAATGTAAGATAATCGAGCAAATACTACTAGTATAAATGTAAAATATTGCTCTCCTGGCAACATTGTTTATCTGTAAAATTATATATACAGCGATTTGCAGAAATTCTGTAAAAATCAAATATATCAATATATCGGGTGCATTTTGGGTAATTTCCATCATAAATTGATGAATAAGCCCTCTAAAGTTCCATTTTTTTCAATTGTTTTTTCACATATATACTACAAAAGTTACTTTGGTTTAGATTCAGGCTTAAAGTGTATATGACACGAAATTTTTTATTTTGAAAATCGATTACATATGAAGTGAATAGTGGGATGGTACAGTATTTTGTGATTTGAGCTTCGCATTTGCGAGTTATAAAGGTTTGAAATCGTGATATTGTACTTTGGTGACGTCAGATTGTTTTTAATTTATTATACAAAAGCGTCCTTGTGCAAATTATTGACATTTTTATTCTGGCAAAAAGTTTTCTACAACTTATATAAATGATGTTAAACTTTTTTTTCTATTTCAGAAAAGAATGCTACTTGAAATAATAGAAATAAGTTATGGAAAAAAACAACCTGACGTCACCAAATTAGCATAACTCGCAAATGCGAAGCTCAAATCACAAAATACTGAAACATCCCACTATTCACTTCATATGTAATCAATTTTCAAAATAAAACATTTCGTGTCATATACACTTTAATAATAGCTAAAATCAAAGAATTAGGATTATGCTAATTACTATATATTGATATATCGATATATTGAGATTTTACAGAATTTTTGCAAATCACTGTATATATATATTTATTATATACATACTGAGATTTACACGCCAGATAGCCATCAGATAAAAATCGTCCCTTCACATATGACAAGCCATCCTATTGGTCATATGAGTTTCCTCACTATCGTATGACCAATCAGAATCCTGATACGACATTTTTCACTAGTGACAAAAATCGTATCAGTTTTCCCCGCCATTCAGTCTTGCCTTCGCCCTGACATCGGCAGTTTTGTTTGAAAAATGGCTTCAAGTCGATTCGAAAATCTCGCTTTCTCTGTAGAATAATTTATAGACGAACAAGAAAATGAAAACACAAAGAAAAAGACCAAACAAAACGTAACTTTGCTGGAGGAATTTCTGGTGTTGAAAGAAGAGAGACGAAAAATAGAGGAAATACCTCCACAAGAACTGAACGTGTACCTTAGCGAATTTATCATTACAGTTCGAAAAAAGGAAAATAACGAAGAATACGAACCAAACTCTATACGTTCTTTGATAGCTAACTTTGAGAGACATTTAAAGAAGAAAAACTATGGATTTAGCTTCATGAAAGACCTCCAGTTTGAGCAAACTCGTAAAGCGTTGCAGTCTAAACAAAAGGATCTAAAACGGAAAGGAAAAGGAAACAAGCCCAATGCCTCAGTCGCCTTAAGTGAAGACGATATAAAAGTGCTGTACGAGAAAGAACTACTAGGAACTGCAACATCAGAGGCTCTCACCATATGGTTCAATAATACAGTTCACTTCGGTCTTCGTGGCTGCAAAGAACACAGAGACATGTGTTGGGGCGACGTGAAGCTTTGCAAAACCTGGAGAAGAATATTTGGAATATCATGAAAGACAAACTAAGACTCGTACTGGAGACAATTCCAGGGATGTTAGGGCGATAAATCCAAAAATGTTTTCCGTCCCTATCGCCAAAAAAGATCTAGTGTTTGCCTATAAATTATATGCTGAAAAAAGACCTGCGGAGATGAAAAGTGACGAAGCGCCGTTTTATCTGGCCGTAAACAATGTCACCAAATCTGATTCAAGAAAACCATGGTTCAAAAAGTCTGCAGTAGGTGTAAAGAAGTTAAACACATTAATGAAGAAAATGTCAGAAAAAGCTGGACTTGGACCAAAGCTCAAAAACCACACCGGTTGAAAAACACAAGAACTTACAGAGCATCACAAGCTAGTCTACAATTTCTGAACGGCAGCAAATGAATATGTCACGTACACTGAGTGAACTAACTACAGGGACGCTGGTGCAACAATCGGCCGAGTCATCTTATATTCTACAAGAACTGACTACACATTAAAAAGCCGAAAGTTCAACTCTTCTTCATCGCACGGCTCAAAACAGTGGGCCAACAAGCAGTGCTTTTTGATACAAAATAAGTGTTTCTCAAACTTCGATTCATTGTTCAATCATGTTAGAATATTCAGTCATGTACGTTTGAATTTGTGACTCATTATTTAGTTGTGTTATAGTTCTGAAAAATATTGTAGTAGTTATTTTTGATAGATGTGTGCATTCGGTGATTTTTTCGCTTGAAAGTAGAGTCTGACAATAAACGAAGAACCCTTTTAAGTGCCGTGTTGATAATTTAATCGTTTTGAAAAATATAATCTCAGTATGCATATAATAAACAAATTACTTCATGGTTAGTTCGCTTGTACAATTTGTATTCACGAGTTGTGAAAAATCACAACGAACGAGCGAGGCCCTGCGAGGCCCTGTACGCGCTTACCAACCATGAAGTAATCTCTCTCTATATATATCAATCATGATATATAAAACAGAGGCTGAAAATATAATGCCTCGTTCACTTTGTAATATATACAATATGAGCAGCCGATCTGTGTCAGTGTGGGATTTAAAAACTCAAGCCACAGAGTTAAACAGGAACAGGAACTGTATTTAGTATAATTGAAATAATGCAAGCTCCCCAATAACTTCATTCAATACTTTAACTTACTTGCTTTCTACATACATTGCTGTATGGCTTTCCCCACACCTCTTTCTTGATATCTCGTGAGCTCCTTTTGCTGGGTGATGGTCCAGCCAGACAGTAACATATATAACTGCTCTGGTAAGAAAGCTTGTCTTAGTTGGTCATCCGAACTTATTATGAGTTTGATCCCACATGCTCCATAGTATCCAAGTATGAATGATTTATCAGTCACTGGACTTATTTCTTTGTCCTGATGTGCCAATAAGTAGTCCTTAAGAGCGGATGTCAGTAAGAACCGAGAATCGCCGGACAACTAAAAAAAAAAATCGATTTTAATTTTCTTTCGCCATATCATTCCTTTCAATGACCTATTTTAGGGAAAAATACTGAAAAGTTCCAGCGATTGTTATTTTTATTTTAGGAGAAATTTGCAGTTTTTAAAAACATGCGTGACAACTGACAATTTTCGGCTAAATTATATGCCAAATTTGAACAGTCGGTGTGTGTTCACCTCTTGCTCTACAACAATGGCATTCAGTAACCGTAATAAATGTTTCTTGGTCTTTTCTACTGTACTATTCATTTTGCTATAGCTTTTGTAGTTATTTTTCAAATTTGGTTTTAAACAGGTATACTGAGCGGCATAAACAGAACGTTGAAATATAGGCAATGTTTGTGGTACGAAAGCGGAATCTGGTATATAATTTTTTGAGGAAAACGCCATGCCCCAGTAAAGCTTCACTTTTGCTTTTTCAGTTTAGAAAGTTTCAAGCATGGCCAGACAATGTAGCATTTTTGAGAAATAAAACTATTATGCTTTGGACTGCCAAAATTAGCATTAATTTCGACCTGTCGCCGTCATTTTTGTCATTAAAACGCAAAACGTAATGCGAAAACATGAGTATATCAGTGCGCTTTTAGTTGATTGCTGCTGATGGAAAACAATCTTTGAGTCAACTAACCTGAACACATAACTTATCCACCATAAATCCCTAAAAGTACCCTTAGAACAACAGAAAAATTTAAACCAGTGCGAAAAATTAAACCACAGCATTATATAATAAATATATAATTGTTGTAAAAAAAGAAGTAATACACAAATTACACAACAAGCCTGTAATTTTGTAATGAAATTTGTTAGAATACCAACTTGTATCCAGTAATGTACATGCACATCTAACTGCAGGGCAGGATTTACTTAACTTGTACAGTTATATCACTTTTAGCAACCTTTGAAAGTGAAATGAACTCTTCAATGACAATCTTCTTATCTTGAAGAGTTGAATTGAAGCGGTGGGGCATAGATATGGGTAGCTTTGTCCGTTTGGAGCCCCAACAACTTTGCTTCTTTCTTTGACTTTCCATGCGCAAGTGACTGACATTTTGTTTTTCCATCCAAACCAGCACTCTCTTGGGCTGGCATTGCAGTCAAATCTGAAAAAGAAAGCTAGGAGCCACCAGAATCAGAATATATAAATATATAATTGTTATTATTATTATTTGGTCATCCATCTTAATCATACAGATTTCTATAGTACAGTTTACGTTTGATAAGTGATAATAATAATAATAATAGTTTTTCCTTTTGTTCTCTGATTATGGGGATATGTTTGATCTGTTCTGTTGTACCTTGCACGTATGGTATAATTGTTTTCATTGAAGAAACGACTTGCCTCATGACGAATTCTGCATGTCAGCATACACTTCTTCACCATTTTCCTCTGCTTTCTCACTTCGCATCTCAGCTTGCAACCAATTGTCGTACTGTTCTTCACATAGTTGGCGTAAACTGTCAATTTCCTCTGCAAGGGCTGCATACGCATTGTTTAAATTGCCTAGCTCGCTTTCAGTAACTTGAACTATATTTGTGAGCTCACCTTCTCTAATAGAGATATTATTCACTTTTTTTCTAAAATTTACAAAGGCTGTTCTTCTTTTTCCCACAAATTGTCTGTTTACCTCCGAGGTGAGTTTTCTCAGATGATCTTCGATTCTTTTGCAGTCCTTTTTTATCCTCACAGCGTATTCAGCAAGAAAAGCATTAGCCATTTCAATGTAGGACACTCCAATTGTGGATAAATCAAACCAGCTCTTCAAACATCGGTTTGTTATGTGTAGAGTTAGGGCAATTTCATTTTCATTCAAAAGCTGCTTCTTAAAGTGCCTATGAAACGAAAAAACAGACCCCGTTTTTATTTGCTACTATGAAAGTTTACTATTTGCTTGTTTACATGGCGTTAATAAAAAGTGAATTGAGCTTCAGGAACATTTTTTATTTCGAGCACGAAGTTGGGCATTTTGGGTTTCAAAGTGCGACAATTCCCGCTTGGTCAAACTATAGAAATGTGACGTCATAAGTTGTGCAAACAAAGGCATACACAACTTATGACGTCACCGAGCCATTGTCAAGGGCCCAGTCTCTTGTCGCACATTTTGGTTGAAAATGATTATTTTCGAACCGCGAAAAGAAAATGTTTGCACGCTCAAAGTCGATGTTTAAATACAGCAAATGTACAGAGAAAGACCAAACAACAATAATGTACAATAAAACAAGGATCGACATTTTCGTTTCATAGGCACTTTAAGATACTGAAAACAGTGATGTGAATCTATGCGGACATCTCTTTTAAACGTTTCAAAGTCGTATGACTTTAGTAATTCGAACATAATGACTGTATAAAAAAAGACTATAACCGGAAGTAAAGATGTCAAAGCTAACACTGCTGACCAAATTTACAGCATAGCAGCTATCCCATGAATCTAAGCAAGCTTAAATATAGGTACAGTTTTGTGGAAAACTATGGCATCAAACTTCACTATACTTCGCCCACCGGAAGTGGACATTTGGTATTCTCTTCCAAACCTCATATTTGATGATTGAGCATTTTCAAAGTGCACCAATAAACATGGAGTTATCTCCAATCTGGACATGCTTTCGTGAATGGCCTTACAGGTAAGTCTAATTTATATATCCAACGACAAATTGAAAAAAGTCATCCCTATTTTGACAATTAGACTTGGACCTTCGCACTTTTGCATGTTTTTATCCAGATTTACAGAGGTAGTATGGACGATATACAGGCTATCGAATATTTAAAAGAGTAAACAGGTAATTATATTTTGTATTCTATTTTTTATTGCAATCATGGACATTCTAGCCAATGAAGAATATATCTCTTCTGTACAGGCAATCTGTCTATAGTAATGTCATCTGCAATTTTACAACAATAAAACACAAGTGTAACCTTTACTGTAGGTTACTTGATGTTCCACCTATTCAGTAAAATTCACTGAAATATGATGAACACTATTGTTTGTACACTTTTTGTTATTGTTGTCAAGAAATTTATTGACCATCACATTTATAGTTTGTCTTTAGTATGCTTCACATGGTTTGCAATCATCTGGTTAGGTAGCAATGTAAAGAAATAGCAGTCATTAGCAGTCATCCTTATTGTGCTCGCAAATGACCTGTTCTTGAACCTTGAAGCACTGTCCTATGATATTTGGATCAATGTTGCTCATACATCCTTTTGTCCTCAGCACCTTTCAACTGCACTTACTTGTTGATCTGAAAATCACTAGTGTCCTTTTTCTCATCCATCTGCTGATAACAGTCTGTTCTGATAACCCATGAGTTTATCGTGGCCATCTAGGGAATGTACCCATTCGGCTCCATTTGACATGAAGTGACCGTTTTTAATAGTTTTATTAAAAATCTTTTTTAATTGTCCCCGTTTTCATAAAAGTTAATATTTGTTATAGTTTCTATGCAAAAGCATAATTTATTTATTTATTTAACTAAACAATAAAAATTAATTGAAAATAAAAGTAAAGTCCTTATGGCCACCATACTTCTCTTTTCCTTGTTGGCATTCACTTCACTAAATCATGAACACATATGTTATGAAAGATAATTTTTTCATTTGTCAACTGAGCATGAAAAAACTTCAATCACTCTTAACAGAAACATTTGTCCATGTCTTTGTGTTTTGGAGTTGTTCCAAGTCCATAAAGAGGGTCCCCAATAGGGGTTCTCGGTTCCCGCCATCCCGCTCTTTTTTGCTGGCAATCCCGCCATCCCGCTCGTTTTTATATTAAAATCCCGATCCCGCCAAAGATTTGACAATTTCAGTTTCTGGATTAATTATTAAGTATGGATAAAGTCAAAGACATACCTTTATGCAATGAATGAAAGCCAAGTAAACAAACGCCGGTACGTACGTGTTTAATTCTTGCTGTATAGTGTTCAATATTGTTTCTTTACATTTTTTTTCTCTTAGTTTTTCTTTTCTTTTTTCTTTTTCTTTTCTTTTTTTTGTTAGTTGTTTTTTTCTTTATGCTCAGATTCAAAACATTATCCGGGAATTGACGCGGACAGTTCTACCGAATGTCGATACTTTTTCGATCTCCCAAGCAAGAAGTTCGCTTCCCCATCCAAAGTCGTCATTTCGTCCTCGAGTTCTTCCTCGTCTGCACTGCTAGATGACTCGTACTCATCTCAGCATCTTCTACGTCATCTGTAAGATTAACTGCCTCTCCCGGCACAACAACATCTTTTTGCCGGGGCTTTTTTGGTACAAGTAAGCTGGTAGAGTTCCAGCTTTTGCCATCTTAGTTTCTTGACGCACTGTCTTCTGGCGAATTGCGGCGCCATAGGTATGTGCCCATTCTTTCAAACACTGTTGGGCAGTGAAGTCTTTGAAGAGTCAATAGAAGATGTCGAAGATCACTTTGAAAGATTTGTTGAATGGTAAAGGAGTAAAGCACGTTGTGAGATCTTAGCTTGTGATGCTCTGTGACCTCTGTGACATGATATGACTTAAAAGACATCTGTGTTGTTTACTTCAATTGGTTATCAGTTTTGATCGGTGTTTATTCAAGTTAAATAATTTCACAAATTGATCATGCCAAACAAACTTTATTCGTTGCTGGAAGCATTCATCAAGGTCAAGGTCACAATCAATTTAGAGTGATTTGTAGCCCTGTTGATGTGCTCAGTTGTGTCCAGTTCGATGATGGAATACATGTACAGTCGATCAGATACTGACACAAGGAGACAGTGCAAATAAAGAGAAAGTGCAAATAAAATATTCTTCTTCTTCTTCTTCTTCTTCTTCTTCTTCTTCTTCTTCTTCTTCTTCTTCTTCTTCTTCTTCTTCTTCTTCTTCTTCTTCTTCTAAGACAGCATGTATTTGACTGCCCTTCAAACTACTCCATGATCATGTTTTCCAATTAACTCCCCTACCAATGATTTGTGATAGCCATAAAGGTTCTCTTCAAGCTTCTGCTTTTAACTATCCATGACTGGCCTTTCTCTTGAAATGACATGTTGTTTATGTTCTTGTGCTGAAGGATACATACCCTGCTAGCAGAGTTTCCTCTGCTAGATGTTTTTTGTGTATATATTTTGCTTATATTCGAACTGCCTTAACTAGTAAATGATAGACATCCCATATCCTGTTGGCAAACATCCAAAGACATCCCCACCTTGATTGCCAGTACTTGATGTTTTGACAGCCTCTCTAAATTTCCTCCACGTGAAACAATAACTTCATCGAAAATAACATTCGAATTTGATGTATGCCATATTTGTTTGTTAACGAAGTCTCAATATTCTAGTGGTAAATTAGCACAGTAGATCGCCATATAACCAGAGCAGAAACTTTATTGTCTGTAAATTATGATCGTACAATCAAGGCCGTGTGAAACGCCGAGCATGGGTGATGAAGTAAGAATTAGTGTCACAAGATAGAAAGGAAAACACGTTTTACACTCACCCACAGTATCCCAAAAATTCGGCGATAAAGTCGATGGCGCCCTTGCTCAATTGTCTCTCGGTTTTTCAAAATAAGTTTTCGATCAGTGCCTGTAGGCCACGAGGTGCATGATTATATCTTCATTGAAAATAACAGCAATAATTTAGTATTATGATCATATACGTTATGCAAATTTAAGCCATTGCTGGTGAAGGCCAGTTCGAATTCCCAGAGTGCATTTTGTTCGTTGGTGGCTGCCATGACTGATCAACGAAGAGAAGGAACAGGATGTTTGCTGGGACTCAAATACCCCAACCTGAATAGCGTTTTGTATGCAAAGTGTGAAGGTGCGAAATCTGTCAAAAATCTCCACAAGCAGTTGTCATCGACGAACATCGATCCCTTTGTATTGCAATGTCGATCTACTGTTTAGCCGTGAACATGTCCTCTTAGATACCAAAATTTCAATGCTTTTATCTTGCAAAATTATAAAGCTACACATCTAAAACTCAGGATGTATACTCAGAAATACAATTTATTTCGGTCAATAAAGAAAAAACAACCAAAATTAAAGATCACATTAGCCTCCGGTCCCACCTTAATAACCGAGACGCCATGTTCCTTGGCGGTAAGTAAGTAAGTAAGTAAGACTTTATTTAAAGAGGGTAACACGTGACAGTATAGAAGTAACTGATAAACTTGTGGCCCTAACAAAAACTCAAAAAGAAAATAAATATATATGATATATAATATACAAAATATGTAAACTATAAAAATGCTAAAAACTACTACAACTATACTATAATATATGAATCTAATCTAATATATAATATATGAATAAAAAAGATAATTGTTACTTAATAATGAAAATTGCAGTATATTAAATATATAATACTATTTGTTCAGTTTTATTGCTTATGAAAAGCGATTTAAGCGTTTTGATCACTTAAAATTGACTTAAAAAGACTACGTTTAAAACTTTTGGCACTAGGGCTCCTCTTAAACTCAACATTTAAACTGTTCCAACTTCTAATAGCGTTCCGCACTAATGACGTCACGAAAATTCGACCCCCCGCTAGACTCGGACAAACAAACAACACATGTGTATAGATTTCTTTACAATCCGTGTAAGAATGGCATTCACAATAAGTTCTTCTACTCGTCTTTTAACGATCTTAACTGAAAGCGATGGCGTTCCAGGCTCTTACTTTGAGAAGGATCCTTCAAACTACACTGTTGAACAGTTGAAACGCTGGTTGAAATGTCGAGGGCTGAAGCAAAGCGGCAAACGTGGAGAGCTTATCGAACGTGTGTCAGACTGCATCAGTTCCGGTAATCACAAGGTTCTCGATAGTAGTATCGACGCTGGGAAGTGGATAGCTTTAAAGGTTATCAAAGAAAATAATGAGGCCCAGAACAACGTCAAGCAAGCAACTTCAGATGTCCCTATCGCTCCCTCAGCTGGCTGGAATAATTTTCAGTCAAAGGATATACCGCCGTACTTTAACTACGGACACATACATCACTACGCTTTGGAGTCTGTCAAGACGATAATTTCTAATCCTCAACAAAATGAAGAAGACGAAGATGAACAAGGCCTTGCGCATATGACGGAAAAATGCTCGAAAGTACGTTAACTCGGATTTTGTTCACGACGTTATGGATACAAAATCGGACGAATATTATTTCGCAAGAGCTCACGTATGGCCATCGATGAGAACTGATCTCCCTCACAACGTCCTCGTAATTTTATCTAACGTAAGTGGTGCTGTAATACATGCTTCTTGCGAACCATGCAAAGTCGCCGCATTAGGTCGTTGCAGCCACGTTGTAGCAGTTCTTTTGTACATACTTGATCACGTTGAAAAGCATGGTTTCTTGGCTACACCGACGTGCACAAGCAAGCCATGTACGTGGAATAAAGGAAAAAAACGAAACAAAAACCCTCAAAGGCTTTCAGACACAAATTACAAATCAAAGGTTCAAAAAGGTGATCTGAAGCTGATTGATTTTGATCCAAGGCCGAGTATTTACCGAAAGGTAACTTCTGAACACATAAATGGAGAAACCTGCAGCCTATATCTGAAGAACAAGATGACCTATCTATGTGGGAAGTACAGTTACAGATGAAATACAATGATTATCCTCCAGATGCTGAGATTTCTCTAAACCTGAGGGAAAAAACCAAGATCCTTCAAGAAAATCTCACACCAGATGACATAATGGAAATCCCAGGAACACAGGGTCAGAGTAGTTGTGATGGGTGGTTTAATGAGAGGTTTTGGCGATTGACAGCATCAAAATGCCTAGCTGCATCCAAGATTGGTGAGCTTGTCAAAAAAGCAGCATCCAATGCTTCAGTTCGAGCATACATTTTCATTAAGTCGCATGTTTGGAAACTAGACAAGGACAATTTTCAGTCATCCTGGATGAAATATGGCATTGAAAGCGAGGCTAAAGCAATCATGAAGTATGAAGAGCAAACTAAATCCAAAGTTTGCCAAACAGGACTTTGGGTTAATCCCAAGTATCCATTTCTTGGTTGCTCTCCAGATGGTCTTGTTGATGAGGAGGGACTGGTGGAGATCAAGTCATTGAAGATCTTTAAGGACCATTCTGTGGAGGATGTTATTTCTGGAAAGGCTTTACTTTCTAAGGAAATAATTAATAGGCAGTGCTTCAGAATCCAAGATGGCAAATGTGTGCTAAGGCTCAAACATGCTTATTTCTACCAAATACAGATGCAGTTGCTGGTCACAGAGAGGAAATTCTGTGATTTCATTTTGTATGCAGAATGTGGCGAAGTCTCAATCAAGAGAATATACAGGGATGAAGGTGTCATTGCTGAGATTGTATCTAACCTCACTGCATTTTGGGTAAGGGTAATTGCCCCTGAGCTTTTTGAAATGCGTGTACCCAGAGGCCTGCATCCCTTCATCTTATCAGATGATAATCCCCTTGACGACGCTCAGACCCACACTACAGATGAATTAGATGTAGCTTCTATTTTAGTAAATGAAGTAGCAGCAAGAGCCTCACCATTGCCTATCTCTGATCCAACCAGTGATCTGGTGATTATCCCATGGGGTGGAGTAACAAGCACAGGTATTAGATTGATTAACACCTGCCCTCTTGATAATTGGCTGATGATTTTTCAAGCACTAGTAAAATCAAAACAAATTGACTTGACTGACCTAACTGACACAGGTTACATCATAGAGTATGTACTTCAGCTTATTGATCAGCATCAGTTTGGTGATGCAAAAACTGCAACATTGACAACTCAGCCTCAGTTAATCTCCAATACAATAAATTTATATGGCAATGAGGATGACTACTTCATCAAGCTCCTAAGACCTTACCTATACAGCAAAGTGACCTCTACATGCAGCCTGAGTACATGTCCTGCCCCAACAGATGTACCTACTTCATGTACTGTGAATCTGGGATTACCAGCTCATCTAAGAAGCAGTATGTTCTTAGATTCACTTGATGATTGGCTTCACCCTGCAGCCTCCATTTGTGGACGGAGGTTTAATGGAGAACCTCAAGCACACATACCATGTCTCCAGGATGTCACCCTAGATGACAATGGTATACCTCACCCATCATGGCATTGCATAGGTATGAGAGACTATTCAGAGCGTTCACTCCTTAACCCCCCAAAAATATTCATTTTCTCTGTTGACCTTTTAAGTAGAAGAGGAGCCCTAACGATATCTCAGGTACCATCATCCATATTACTACAGGGACAGAAATATTGTTTGTATGGTGCTACACTCTGGAATGGTGGACACTATATAGGAATGTTCAACTACAAAAACAGATGGGTAATGTACGATGGCATGAAAGAAGCACATCAGCCTAACTCTGGACTCTCTTATTCTCAGGCTGCCTTTCAAGAGCCACATGGATACCTTCTCAGCTATCTTATTTTCTGCATTTAACTTATTGTTTGGATAATAAGGAAAACTTGTCAAGGAAAACTTGTCAAGGAAAACTTGTCAAGGAAAAAGGAAAACTTGTCAAGGAAAACTTGTCAAGGAAAACTTGTCAAGGAAAACTTGTCACTTGGACAACGAGAACCAATCACAATTCACATGAAAACAAATCCATTTTCAAATGTGTACTTCAGCCAATCAGCAGAGAGCATTCTCATTGTCTAGTAAGTGGTCCCGGTTGAAGTCGTCGCACTGTAAATAGTGATATCTCTATTGTTTACTTATAGCTGTTTAGTGCCATTTAGTAGAAATCATTGCCATTTTTATTTAGTGTTTGTACTTTAGAGTGCAAACAATATAACCGTGAAATTGCACTAACTATTTAGTACTAATTAGCACTGTTGAAACTTATGGCAAACAACACTATTAGTACTATTTAATACTTGTACTATTTCACAGTTATATTGTTTGCACTCTACCAAAGACAACAACAATAGATATAGTGATTTTTATTTAGACCATACATGGTCTCAACCACCTGTACTAAAAGTAGCAGTGCACATGTGTACATTTAGTCACTTGCAAAGGTACTTCTGGAAATTAACCAGCCCACCAGCAACAACAACCATCTGAGTAGCAAGGGGAGCAAGCGATAAAGGTATCTTCCTTCCAATGAGACGGAACTGCTTGAGGCGCTCATTATAACGTTCTACATGGATTCTTGCTTTTGCTATTTTTCTTGTTTCAAGTTCCTCAGCAGCACTCAAATTTCCCCTTCCTTTTAAAAATGCAGGGATCTTTAAGTGAGCACGAAGGGGATTCAAAAGATGCTGCACTGTAAACCCACGGTCAGCTAACACAATATCATCTGGATTTATGTGTTTTAAAATTCCACATTCTGTGAAAATTGCAACATCACCAATATCTCCTTCATAGAGGTCTGAAATAAAGCAAAGCACCTCCATTAGGGGTGACAGCAATAAGGCACTTGAACGTGTTGGTGTGTTTGTAAGAAGAATAAGTGTTTCCTTGTCTTGAATAATTTCTTGAGGTTTCAACACTGAATTCTGTACAGTCCACAATACACCGCACATTTCTCATAGACTTGAAAACTCTAGGCAGGTATCTCTGCAAGACATTCCTGGTCGGAAACATAACTTCGTTCATGTCTCTAAATATTTTATAGATTAGTTGGATGTAAGTGGTGAATATTTTTCGAATTGTCGATTCATCTATCCTTCTTTCTGGTGTACTTAATAGACTTGCCAGTGTTTGTATAGTGAAACCTCTTCTCAGGCGCACTAGAGAAATGAAAAGCTTCTCACGGTTAGAAAGCATAGATTCTCTTCCACCTTTGCCCTTTCCAGACTTTGATTTGCCTGTCCAATATATAATCTCATCTAGTGGACAAACACTGTTTATGAAATTATACAAGGCTTCGAATAGAGTACTAAAGTGATGACGTCATAAAAAATAATTTTTGCTTTTATAAACTTTTGATTTCCAGTTCAAATAGAATATCATGAAAGAAGTTCACACACCAATTTTTATGACAATCGGTTAAATAGCGGTCAAGATATGGCCAGTTGAATATATAATTTGCCTTAACAAATCACTGTATTTTCGGCTCCGTTCCTAAAGTTAAGAACTTTAAGAAAGTTAAGAAACTCTAAGAATTTTGGAAATCAAAAATTTATAAAATCAAAATTAATTGTTTCGTGACGTCACACTTTAGTACTCTATTGTTCACTTTCAAGCCCAACAAAATGTTTCATTGAAGCCGAATCTTGGCTGGTATATTCATAAGATAATGAACTAATAACTTCGGTATTTTCTTTGGAGTTTCGTTTTGTTATCACCTCATTTCGCAATACCATCGTGTCCACTTTGGCTGCTAACTCATGCTTAGTATATTCAGTTTGAGACTCTTTGTCAGATACTACTTGGCCTGTTATAGGATTTAAATATACTTTTGCTTCAACGCCAACATCGGACACAGACATAGCATCTATTTCTTCTACTTCTTCTGTTGGTTCAGGCTCGACTTTCCTTTGTTTATGAGCACAATCTGGCCTGACTTTTGGTGCCTTCCTCTTCGATGTCGAAGCCTTTGCAATTTCTCTCGACGTGAAATTCGCTTTAAGCGGATCTGGATGGTCTGATGTCGGACCCTTTTCACCTGGCCAGTGAAGAGCACAAATGTAAGTGTTCCTTGTAATACTTGCAGTTGTGAAAAACTCTCGTGAACAGGCTGTGATCCAGCGCTGGCATTTATCTATTCCTTGTGATGGCTTTAAGAACGGGATAAACGCCTTTTGCCCTGAAGCCGTCATCTCTTGTAGCGATTTTGGTAGCTTTTCGGGGTATCTTGAATCGCTTTTGCACTCACCCCAGCAGCAGTGCTTAGTACCAACCATTTCTGTGTACTTTATCTGATCTAAGCTGTATTTTGGTGCTTGAAAAGGGATAAGACGTAATATTTTGGTTCAGCCGCTCACACTCGCTTTGTAAAACTATCGATTTGTTTGTCCGAGTCTTGGCGGGGGGTCTCATATGACGAAATCTATTTTTAGAGTTAGTGTGGAACGCTATTGCTCTCACTGCAAAACTTCGACCACCTTCAGATTCTCGTTTATAGCGTGGACAATTTAAGTTCAGTTTTGCGAATCTAGTGTTTCTATCATGTAAGTCACAGTTTCTTGGAAGTAAGTCCTTTATGTATTCTGGTGCAGAGCCCTTGAGCCTTGTGAAGACCAAAGCACACTTGTTGATATACGCATCTGTGTAAAAAGGGACCCAGTTTAATGAATTGAATAACAAAACCATTGATGCGGTTTTTTCAGTGTCCATGATAACTCTTGCAGCTCGTTTTTGGAGTTTAAATAATCGTTCTTCATTATTTTTGTTACCAGATGACCAAATCGAACTGCCATAAAGTAGCACAGGCTTGATAACTGCAGAGTAGTAGATTTTACGTTGGGACCTCTTTAAATAGGGACTTATGCGGCGAAGGAGGCCAATTCTCTTGGTTAGTTTTCACGGCGGGCCCAGACCCCCGAAAAAACGTCACGTTCGCCAGACAAATTGGCCAGCGGTTTAGCGCATAAATGTAAACAAAATGGCGTCGTGTACAAACATGCGGTGAGGTCTTAGAGCAATTTGTTCAGCGAAATTGACGGGAAAAAGAACGACTAAAATACTTTTGGTGAAGAATGGTGAAACTGTTAATTGAGTTTGTTGTTAGATATGTTTGTGAAAGGAGTAGGCCTCCATGGTGTATATTTTTAAGGAAAAAGCAACAGACTTCTGCTATCGATCGTGAAATATACTTCGGTACTTCCATGAAGTACACTCGATTAATAGACAGTAGGTTTATCTGAAATATCTGCTTCTTTATTTATGCCCTACAGCAATTTTAGGTGTTTCATGTTGTAAGATTTAACTCATCGTTAAATATATTTTGCTCTTGTAAATCTAGCAAATGACAGTGCTACATAAGTCTTATATAATAATGCTGTACAGTATTATAACAATATTAAACATTAATGTTTATCTCTAAATTCATCAGCGACATGAGTGATTTACGACAATTTAATGATTGTTTTTCTTTTAGGTACTGTTGGTCCTTATCGTCAAGAACTTGATCGTGTACAAACTTGTATGATCTTTGAAAATATATAAGCTTAATTTTAAAATCAATACATTGGAGTTTTTTTGTTGTTTTCAATAAAAATTATTAGTTTATGTTCTGCAAGTGAGTGATAGTACATGTGGTGATGTTTATGTTATTGTTTGTTGTTTTCGACAACATTATACATTATGTTCTTGACTATTAAATGGTGGTGGCTAAAATTATAATTATATGATTAATAGCAGGCACAGTAATAATGCCCTAATTAGGCATTTAATTGTTGGAATGAGTAGATGAGTAGTATGGCAATTTCTCTTTTTAAGGAGGAAACACTTGGTACATGTACATGCATACAGATGGAATGAACGCAATAGTTCAATAATAATTATAATGCAATTATTGGGTACTACACCTGGGGGTGGGGGGGGGGGGGGGGGGGGGGGGGGAGGGGTGTACTCCCTTAAATTTAGGACGAGGGTGTGCCGCTGAGTCTCTGAAACCCTGGACCTGTTCCAGACAAAATAATGGTAATTTTGCGACCCTGTTCCAGACAAAATGGTCAAAATAGGTACCATGTTCCAGACCGAGAAGCAATACAAATATACATCTGTTCCAGAGTATTATTTCCAAAGCCAAACTGAACGTAAAATATACCCCTGTTCCAGACAGAAACAGTGATTTGTATACCCTGTTCCAGAGTCAGAGAGAAAAAAACAATACCCTGTTGAGCGGCACATCCCCGTATTGTCCCCTCCCACCCCTGGGGTACTACAGTACCCTTCAGTTTTTGTTTATGATGTTCACATTCTGAGTTCAGGTGATTCATCTGTACTTACATGTACAAACATTCTCAACTTTCAATAAAGTTAAATACAGATGACAAGTTTCATTGTGTGACGCAAGCAAGTGTTACTACCATAGAATTTGAATACTTCCATTTCAACCTGAAACATATAGTCAACAGACTTGTCATTATAAGTTAGTCATACTTTGCTTGTGTCACACTGCTATAATATAATTATTTTTACCCCAGTCATGTATATTTAAGTCAATGCTATTGTATAGACTGTAACTGTAAGTTGCCGTCATGCATGTCTGCAATGAATCTTGAATTTGATGTCACTGTCTGTCGACTAACACTGTCTAGCTTACAGTCAGCTGAACAAGTTAGATGAATTGCTAATCAGTACTGATCTGATTAAAAGGTAAATAAATATTGGGAAAGGTTATACCAACTGGTATAATCAGAATATTTGAAAATGGCCTCAAATAGTGTTATCATATGAGTAAGTAGAATACACAAGACACTGGGGCAGTATTTATTTTATTTATTTATTTATAACAATAGAGTACAAACACTATATGCATGCAACATTTTGTACTAAATAGTACTAAATAAATTAAACGAGGATATAAATATCAGTATTTAGTACTAATAATACTATTATATTTATGTTGCATGGTATTAGTGTTTGTACTCTAGTTTGGGGACTTTGTGTCCTATTGTATATCCACAGACTACTGTAATGATTGGTATAATAGCAAAATAACAATCATTGTTATAGAGTGTTTCCAATAAACCTGGGCATTACTATAACTACACCAATACACACTATTAGACACTCCCACTCTTTTGTTTTCTTTTGTTTCTTTGCATCTAATAAACACTGACAGCTAATTAGTAGTGCCCAGGTTTATTGGAATCACTCTATCTTAAACTGCAAATATTCTGCAAATAGTACACACGGTATTGTATGTAATGGTATTTTTATATGGATTAATTATATTTAATTATATGTACTCCATATGCTGTTATGATAACAGCATAAATGGAGTACATAATTAAATATAATTAATCAGATAACTTTTAGTTAGTGTCGCTATTATTTAGATGAACACTTGTCACACTTATACCAGTTGATTTGATATTTCTGCAGTTACATATGTAACCAAATAACTATAATTGGTCGACACCAATAGATCAAACTTTACCTTACTTTACTGTGGAATTATTTAAAACAATATTTATTAGTTCTAAACCAGGCTAAGTATTGGTCTCACATGCAGTAGAAGTGTTCATGGGGTGAAGAGAGTTTCACTGTGAAACTATAGTTATGTTATGTCAGCCTGTTTCCAGTAAGTCTAATATCAAGGTTTCACTACCATATTTGTATTTTTGAATAACTCATTTATACACATGCAATGACAATATAATATAATTACTTTTATTTCAATAAAAATACAATTTGTCACAGGCATATAGTACATACTAGGACATCGAATATACACACTCATTGTTCAGTACAGTTCAATTTGCTAAGTGTACACATATACAGTCACAGTACATGTATACAGTTTTACTTAACAAGATAAGCTTAGGGTTTTCATCAATATTATAACCCTTATCGATACACATTCTTATCATTCGTTTCCTTGGCGTGGTTCGGGGTACAACATGGCCTAAACTGCAGCATGGCTAAGTTACAGGAGGTCCAGGAGGGAAATGCATGGCAATAAGCCTAAATCATGTTAATTCTGAAATTTAAATAAACTTACTAAGCTGATTTCGCGCATCACAACCAACAGCACAAGAGACCTATAGCTCTTTTATACCTCTTCCACAAAAAAGATTAAGGATCTCCCTCGCTTACCATTAAGCTTATTTGCCTTCTAACTCTTTTTGTTTTCTTGTTTTCTACTTCTTGCCTCGTAGACTTTTCCATTACAGTGTTTTTGATTAACGATGACTCCTTATCTCTTCGTCAATGTGGTGACTTGTAAACGCGGCAGCGTTGAAACTTACAGTTAAAGTAGTGAAAATTGACCAAAAACAACCGCTCATGACAGAAAATCAAAAACAAAATTCAAAAAACTAAAACGATAACAATTTCAAACAACTATCGAGGATTCAAAATGTGTTTATTTCATTTACAAAATAATTAACACAGCGAAAATTTACCAAGGGTCAAAATATGCCCTTCAAATCAAAATCTTCAGTTTTTCAAAAACCAGGAGAAAACGACAATCATATAAAATCGCTTTTCAATATTTACCCTTCGAATTTGGTACCAAAATGGACATCAAGGCAAGCTTCGGCTTTTCCTCTCTTCCGATTGTTATTCGGAATAACACGATCGACATATGAGGCTCTGAAAGAGAAGTCATTTTGCACTCGTAAAATTCGTTCCCAGACTCCCAAAATATGCGCCCGTCCAATATGGCGGCTGGTTACACTCGAACGTGCTGTTTTTCGAAGCGCGCGGGCCCGCCGTGTTTTTACATAGATTATCCGTCTGAATATTGAAGGAAAGATCTTCGTCAAGTTCTAAACCAAGGAATTTGTGGCTGTTAACCTGGCTAATATCCAAATCGTTTATGCGGACAACTAACGCCGGCTCTGTAGAAACTTTCTTTCGCAAACGTTTGCCAACCACTAACATCGAATTTGTTTTCTCATTGTTTATAAACATACGGTTTTCAAGAGACCACTTTTGTAGACGATATAGGTCTTGATTGAGAGTGTTTGTCAAATTAGGGATATCTTCCCAACTTGAGCATTTTGACAATGTTGTGTCGTCCGCATAGATGTTGGTACACGATTCTTCCATATGTAGTGGCATATCATTTACGAAGATAAGAAATAATACAGGACCTAGAATTGAGCCTTGAGGCACGCCCTGCATCAACTTCAAACAGGAAGAGTTGTGGCCATTTACTCTGACAAATTGTCGACGATCTGTAAGATAAGACTTGAACCAAGTAACCGCTGAGTCACATACCCCGTAAATGCCAAGTTTCTTGATAAGAATTTCATGGTTTATCACGTCAAAGGCCTTTTTAAAGTCAATAAAAGTTAGTGCTGTGACTAAATCATTATCCATATTGAATAGCAGTTCGTCTGTTAGCTTAATGAGCGCTGTTTCAGTTGAGTGATTAGCACGAAAAGCAGATTGAAGTTTATATACGAGTCCATTCTCATGTAGGTAGTTAGAGAGGGACATTGCCACATGCTTTTCCAATATTTTTGAAAGAACTGGAAGAACTGAAATCGGTCTATAATTGTTGTTATCATCACGGGAACCACCTTTATAAAGAGGAGTCACTTGAGCGGTTTTTCACTTTGTTGGAAATGTGCTTGTTGATATAGAAAGGTTCATAAGACGGCAGAATGGTTTGGATAATATTGGTGCTGCTAACTTTATTACTTTAGCGCTTATGCCATCACAGCCAGTCGCCTTACTTGTTGGTATCTTTTTGATGATGTCAATCATTTGCTTTTCTTTTATAAATGGGATTTGAAAGGATTTGTTTACCGTTTTTGGGGTAACAAAGTCCTTTAGTGTCTTGTCGTTAAAATCAGTAGTAAAATGGTTGCAATAGGGCAACGTGTTTGTTAAGAAGCGCCCAGTTTTTGACACCATTGACAATATATCTTCCAGGTTGAGAAGCAATGATATCATTTTCGACCTTCCTAGCAAACGAATTTCAACACATCTGGCATCAAAGTTGGCAGTATCTAATAAGATTGGTATGATGAGCCCCATAACATTGTTTATTCCATACTCGTTATTCAAGCATGTATGGGTTCGTGTTTGTGGGTATGGTGGCAAAATAAACAGTGAGAAGGACTGTACGAAAGTAATTCTCCGTATTACGCAGCAGAAGACAGCTGCTGAAATATGGTCAACCGCTCGCTTTACAGGGCATAATTATCTCTCACTTCCAGAGTGCATTCCCTGCCACACACAGAGAATACACTGGACTCCAGCAAAAGCATCTCCTCTGTATGATGTTGCCAAAGGAGAGCTAGTAATTCATGTTTTTCAGGCTAATACAGTGCTTCTTAAACGATACCCTAAATTCCACAATGTATTGCTGCCGATTAACATTGACAGCTCAGATGTTTCTGGAGCTCCATCATCACAGAACTGAAAAATATAATGATCGATATTGTTTGTCATTGAAGCTTATCAGCCTCCGGGATAAATAAGGTCTTAAATGCGGTTATAAAACCATAAAAACCAACCCAGTTCTAGTTCTAGTTACGCCAGAAACACCTGGTATCTGATTGACATGCCCAATATCAAGTGATTTCACTTGTCTAAGTTTTCATTAGATATATGGTTAATTGGTACACGCATATCAACCCCAGCACACTTCATATTACGGGGAATCCATATTTCTTTGTGAGTGTCAAAGACTGATGTTTGGGTTTTACATAACAAAGAACATTTTCTCCTAGAAAGGAAATTATTATATTTAGTGCACTGGCTTGATTCATTGAGTCTTCTGATCTTTTTTCTCTTTAACAGCTTTGTTGAATATTCCTTGTAGATATCTTCCCATTTTATAACTGCCAAGAGAGACAATCCATGTTTTCATCTGAAGCAGATGAAGCAATGAGGTCCCATGCACAGCAACTTCTCTCCCTACATGGATGTACGCCAACACATTTGCTATCTGTTGTCACTTAATGGAGACTCACTGGTGGTGTTGGCCAATGGTTCTCATCCAATCTTTGGTACAATGGCTTGTATGCATGGGGTTGTTGTCTTGCTTAAAGAGATGATGGTCTTGGAATGTTTGCCTTAAGATTTCTCTGTATAACTGACTGTTCATAATCCCTGTGGAAATGGAATTTTAAAAAAACCCTGAAAACAATGGAAAAACATATTTATTAATTACAAGATATGGATTTTTAAAGTGCTACTTGGACGAAAATATTTAGCTGAAACTTCACTGAAATAATCTCAAAGAGCCATACAATTACTGGTTAATGTGTTTTCTCAAAATTCCTATGGGAAGTATTACATTTTTATGAATCTTTAGAAGTGTCAGTGAGGTCATCTACTCAACCCTAACAATCAACACAGCTTCGCTCCATACATTTCTTTGTGTTTAGTTTCTTGAATTATTTTATTTCTATGAGGCTAAAAGTTTGGGTGAAGGAGTTTTCATACATTATTTGTGCTTAGGATTGATTGTCTGACCAGTTGTCTTCAATGCAGAGCTGTTATCTGAACAAAACATTGAGATATTTTGACTCACAAAATACAAAGAAATGTATGGAGCTGAATGTTGGGTTGAGTAGATGACGTCACTGACACCTCTAAAGATTCATAAAAATATAGTACTTCCCTCTGGAATATCGAAAAAAGATTTTAACTAGTTATTATTAGACCCTTGAAGAATTACTCAATGAAGTTTCAGCTAAATTAAATTTTGATCGATTTTCGTCCAAGTAGCACTTTAATAGCCTGCGTTTCATCCGAACAAACCCTCGTTTAGTCCGTCTGCGTAACAGCGACCAATAACGTGTTCTGAGACCCCCAACGGTCTTTCTGGATTTATAAAGTAGATGCTGATTGGCTCGTGATGATGCTCGTTCTAACACGAATTCTCATTGGCTCTTTAGCTCGACCCAGTCTCTTGTACCGGATGTTTTGATATTAAAGCGCGAAAAAAACTGAAGTGAAAACCCCGCGTTATTCGATGGATTGTATTCTATGCCACGAAGAAATTGTAAATAGCAATAACAGGTTTTTAGTTTCGGGAAAAGGAAACTTTGACATTCGTCAAGAACTTCAAAGCCTTCCTTCTTCATTTATGGTTTCAGAAGGTCGTTTTGCTTGTAGAAAGTGTCTTGCTAAGCTCAAGAAACGAAGAGGGCTGCTTACTCAAATCGAGATTACAGAGACAAAATTACAAACGTTGACACTCAACCTGAAAGCTACAGCTAACATTTACACCTCGACTCCAAAGAAAAGTAAGCAGAACCTATTTTATTGTATTTTGTGCCACAAAGAGATTGGCAATAGTAATGACAGATTTTTAATCGAAGGAAAGTCAAAATTCAACGAACACTTTTGACGGCCATGTGTGTAGAGAATGTGTTTCGACCCTGAAGAAATGCAGACGTCTCCTGCAACAAGTAGAGAATACTAATTCTTCATTCGATCTAAAGAGAAGTAATGTAGGTATAATCGCTGCTACGAATGACTTGGACGTTTCGACTCCCAAGAAAAGTCGAACAGAATTTACTCCGCAAACCTCACCGATTCATAATCAGTTGCTGGTCGACTCGCCAATCCATGACATCGATGATTTACCCAACAACTGCGAAACACAGGTCGAGGTTGTGTGACGGTGAAATGGCGATCGAAAGTAGTTACGCGTTCACTTCCTAGTGATCTCCAATCACTCGGGAAAATGCTTGTCAGAGGAACGTATAAACAAGTAGCGGCTGCAGCTTGGAATAACACTGTTCTTAAATCACACTTCACTGAACTAGTGTCAAAGGACATTGAGAAGGAAGCTACGAAGCTGTGCTCGAGAAAAGAACCAAATTGTTTAAGATCGACACATAAAAAAAGCATTCTTGAATATACGATGGGTAAGCTATTGCAAGAAATCCAAGAGAGGATGCCACTCTTCCATTCATGCTTGTCAGCAGTTTGCACCAATAGCAAAAGCAGAGCTTCTGCCCCTTCACCTACATCTGGAGCTATAGGGATGGCAGCTGCTGTTTGTCTTCGAAACCGATCGAAATATATGATTATTGTACAGCTACTAATCACCACCTTCTTATATCATTCCAACTGGATGGTGAGTTTTAATATTACCTAGTATTATTTGTATATCTATCTCTCTAGCTAAGTGGTCATATAGCTATGTGGGCACCACTCTGAGCCAGACACCCTCTATGCATGCATGCCAGACACCCTCTATGCATGCCAGACACCTTTGTCTATATAGACATCACTACATGTAAGCTGGACATTAAAACATCATGGTCTGAGAGTGTCTGGTTTAGAAACTGAGTTGACTGTAACACAACAAAATTCATTGGTAGAGCCATATTTTGGTAGAGGTAAATAATAATAATAATTAATAATAATATATGATGCATGCATGCACTCCATATTTATTACTACAATATTTCTATTATCAGGCAACACTTGCTAGACTGTGTCCACTAAGATTAACAACAAGTCACGTCTAACTTTACAAGAAGCTATATATCTTTGGTAAGGAGCACGACAAAAAAATAGTTGATGCAGTTCACCATCAGTGCAAAGTTATGGCACATGGCAAAAATGATCAAGTTCATAACAGTGACGTCAACCCTGAATCTACAAATCACCCATCAAATCCCCCATCAATAAATGGGTTATTGCTTTCCCCTGATGTTGGGAGGAAACTTGTTTTTGACAATATCGACTGGCATCAGGAAGTCCACTTCATGACAGAAAAGCATCAGAATGTTGATAAACATTGTGTAACTGTTATGGCAACAGAAAACAGGGTATCTGGAAACCACTTAAAGTGCCTATGAAACGAAGAAACAGACCCCGTTTTTATTTGCTACTACGAAAGTTTACTATTTGCTTGTTTACATGGCATTAATAAAAAGTGAATTGAGCTTCAGGAACATTTTTTATTTCGCGCACGAAGTTGGGCATTTTGGGTTTCAAAGTGCGACAATTCCCGCTTGGTCAAACTATAGAAATGTGACGTCATAAGTTGTGCAAACAAAGGCATACACAACTTATGACGTCACCGAGCCATTGTCAAGGGCCCAGTCTCTTGTCGCACATTTTGGTTGAAAATGATAATTTTCGAACCGCGAAAAGAAAATGTTTGCACGCTCAAAGTCGATGTTTAAATACAGCAAATGTTCAGAGAATGACCAAACAACAATAATGTACAATAAAACAAGGATCGACATTTTCGTTTCATAGGCACTTTAACTGACAAACCACCAGATGATGGAGTTCTTGAGATGGAGAATGGCAGATGTATTCCAAGTAACTATGACAATACAAAGCAAAGGGATAACTACATTGCACTTGCTGGGCGTATCATAACTACTAAGATTCCTTGTTTAAATTTGCTGGAAGATGTTGCAGTGCAACACTTACCTCACCGGTACAGGACAGAAATGAATACCAAGTCCAACACTGTAAGTTTTAACAAAATATGTACAGAACATTGATATATATATTACTTGTGTACAAATTATAATGATTGTTGCATGAACAATAACATTTTAATACTATATAAATATGATAAAGTATTTGTCCTGGCTGTTGGTTTGCTAATAATAATAATAATAATAACAATAGTAATATATGTTATTTATCTACAAATTGTAATTCAGATTTAAATCAAATCAATTTTCTTTTTCATTAGACTTTTATTGGCATGATCCATGAAAATGAAAACGATGCAGATGGAATCTTGAACATCCTACAATCTTTACATAAGTATGTACCATACCATGGTGATGGTGAGGACAGGAAGTATGGTGAGCAGGGAGTTGTCGGTGACCAGTTGAGCGTAGAGCGAGGAGTGAATGGCCACATGTCACTTGCCAATGGCTTTACTCTTGAAGAAAGAGTTGAAGGTTTACATTTTGAGATTGCAGACTAGCATGCTGAAAACAAATTCTTGGAGGTATGTGCATGTATGTATTAAAATTTTTTTTTTTTAGTTAGGATATATTTTAAATTTTAATATTTTAGGCCAGATAGGATATACTCTTTTATATATTCTACTTCCTCTTTTACCTTTACAGGTAGCATTTTCAAACATGTACAGTATGACATCAGCTGCTGACAAGTGTACAATGTATAGTGACAGAATTTGGTCAATAGAAGAAATGTCAAATCAGATGTATCTGCTGCTGCCAATGCTTGCAGGAGGTTCTTTCAGTTGGAAGTTGAGGCATGAGTGATTGCTGCTGCTATGAAAGTACTGGGTATGAGTAAAATGGATGAAGACAAACCAACGGCATGCATCTTTGAAAGTGGGTTGAATAGCTCGAAACAAGAAAAAAAGTCATATCTACATAAAGTGGCTTCATTGGTGGTTGATACCTTTGTGATTGACAAAGAAAGGAATGAACACATGGAACAGTCTATGAGGTCTATTCAGCAGGAATTTAACGAAAGACCCAATGCCAATGGAAGATACCCTTGTAGATGTCCTGGTTGTCCAAAAACATTTGCTCACCCTGGGAAACTAAGAAGAGACCATGAAGCTCAACATAACCCTCGTGTCATGGTAAGTGCAGAGGCCCCTATCCATGTTCTTGACTCAAAGACAAGTGCAGATCACAAGGGAGATGACATGTTCTCATACCAGAGAGCCCTACTGGATTATGGTATGCTAGTGCTTAACGTTTGGGATGCCATATCAGAAGGAGATGGAGATAGAGTCTTTCGTTGCTGGAAGTTCTTCCTCATGTATCTAAAACATCAGGGAGGATCTGCAAGTAAGTATTCATTAGAAGCCCTTTACCTGGTGTTTCAGGTACATGCACTTTTGAGTCCAAGATCAGCCCAACGCCTAATATGGAACAGATTTGTCAAAAACAAGCCAGGTGTTGGAGGTAATATTCCACTGGATTTGCAGTTAGAATTTTACAATAAGTCAGTGAAAGAAGCCACAAAGAAGCTGGGACCAAGTGCATCCTGCAAATCTATTGACAGAATTTGCTGCTCCCTGGGGATTACCACAACTCTCATGAACAATTTTGACAGCAGTCTCTCAGTATTTAAGAGATCTGGAAAGCATGTCAAAATGTCAACAAAAGGTGACTTGGGAAAAATTGTCCAGGAGCTAAACAAGCACAAGGCATTCACTTACACACCTGGAAGAAGAAACAATTTTTATTCAGGAATGAAGTCAAGTCTGCTCACAGGATTTAACATGAGGAAGATGTATTCATGGGTTAATGATCATAAGAAATATATGATCCTGCACAGGCGAGCACGACGAGATAATGTTTATGCAAATCTGATAATCCAGTAGTATTTGGCCTCAGAAAAAATCATCTTAGTCTGTGACTCTCAATTTTGATGATCTTATGGTCACCTAACTAAACAAAATTAATGGTTATTAACATAAAGCCTATTACATACATGTTACAACAAATATAGATCATTGATTAAGATAATATTCACTAACTAAAATCACTGTTCAGTTGTAATAATTATTATTAACTGTGTCATGAAGTGTTGCCACATTGGTTGAAAGGATATATACATGTATTTAGTAACTTGTAACAATTAGTATTCCAGATAAGATTATTGCAGAAAGGTTGTTGTATACATTTATACTTATACAAATATCTAATGAGATACAAGATATCTAATGAGATACAAAGTGTGAAAGATCGCTTATTTTCTTCTAATATATCAGAATCATCAATTTTAGATTAGTATTGCATCCAACAAGGACAACACAATAATTTTCAGCACTATTTTGTGCTTAAACAGTTGTATTTTAGCATGTTTAACATCTTGCATCTCATTAGATATTTGTATAAATGTATGCTACAACGTTTCTGCAATTGAGTGTATTGTGTATATATATTATAATAGCATGATATTTTGGGTGATTAGTTATGAAATGTGCCCTCAAGCCTCAGGAGGTTTAGTAAAAGCCCCTCTGCCTTTCGCTGACATTTAATCACTAATCACCCAATTGCAAAATGTTTTAATTACACAATAATTATTGTTGTTTAAATACATAGAGGTATTAGTAGAGTTTATTGTTGTTTAAAGCTACATAGAGGTATTAGTAGAGTTCACACTGCTTGTAAAAGATTCCATGTCTTCTAGATCTTGGGTGTCCAGCATGCCCACAAGTGTTGAATCATCTCGAATCTAGCTCCATTCTGAAAAATCTGACTCATTTGCAACAACTGCTGCCATTTCATCAAGTTCATCAATGTTTATGTCTCTGAATACATTGCTTAAAACATGAAGTATGCCCACTGCATACTGTTTTCTCCATATTTCAACATTTTGAAAAACATCCTGAAGGGTAAATAGGTGATGGCATCGATCAAGTACTTGATTTATGTGGAAGGAATTAAATTCTAAGAGAACATTTGGGCAAGACACCATTGTATCAACAGGAACTTCCTTTCTCATTTCGAGTTGAAGTTGACAAATATTTTTTTTGTCTTGCTCAAGGACAACTCTTGTGCTAGTGAACTTTGGTTTCCTTGTTTTCCCAACACTCAGTTGAAGATGACAGTCACTGTGTTCTTGCTTGAATTGTGGGGACCAAAACTTTCCACAATTGGTTAATTTGCATTTACAGTTCTGGGCACAGCTGCAACAGCATTCATGTAATGTACAAGTAACTTGTGGGTGTGAAGCCGAGCATCCAAAATGTTCCATAAGATTGTTTCGGAGACATCCTTCCTCTTTCAGATAATTCTTCATATCAGTTTCACAATATACTGCCATTAGCCCATTGTACAAAAGAACACATGTGCTTGGTAACCCATCACGTCCCGCTCTACCACACTACTGTTCTACAGTTTTGGAAGGGCCGAAACGTACAATCCTTCTCACCTTCTTACAATCCACCCCCATGCCAAAGGCAACTGTTGAAATAAGGATCCGCAAGTGTTCATCACTTGTCATATTTGTTAAGATATGTTTTTTGACACTTTCTGGTGATCCTGCGTGATACATTTCTACCAAACGCTCTTGGGGGCGACATGAGGTTCCATAATACATTTTATTACCAAGATATACCTCAAACATTCTGAATAGAATTGCACATTGCTTCCTTGTTTGACAATAAACCAAAATCCTTGGAGTGTTAATGCCAAGTTCTGAAATTTCATCTATGAATGATCCAAATACCCTTTCCAGTGGTAGTCCAGTCGCTTAAGGCGATTTTTTTCACGAAATCATTACAAATTGCGTACAAGCACCAAAATTTGCAGGAATATGTCCATGGGTGTTACTAAGCGATTCAGAAGGGGTGCCACAAAATTAGATGCAAGGGGGAGGGGTGGGGAGGTTTTTTGTCAGAAGGTCGCAGCTATATATTGGTCAGCGGCCATCAATATAAAATTACAGGAAACGGAGGCAAATTTCGGTTCACTATAATCTCTTTAAGCAGCTTAGACTTTGCAATTCGCTAAAACAACTATTACACAGGACAATCATGGTCTAAATATGTAAGACAGACTCAAATCCTGGAATATGTATTGAAGGTAAGAATTTTTTGTCAGTCATATCAAAATTGTGACTTAAAAACGACGTGAGGCTCATCGCAAAAGAAAGTACTCGTGTATTCTGACTTTAATTACTTGGTAGGTTGAACATTCTTGTTCTAGAAGCTGTGTGGTTAAAAACAAGTGAAGTGTCATTCAGAAGACTGAAAACTAACGGGTGCCTTTCGATGCATTGGTAGTCAAAACATTGATTTTGCCGGTCTTCGCTATGCTGACCTACCTGCAGAACGGTCGTCTTATTTAACACGAAAACAGAAATACGATTTCCAAAATCTTAATTTTTACAGTCAAGATGATATTTTCTACAATTGTGGTACACACTGTTTATGTTTCTGCTTCATAATCATGGTAAAAAGACTAAAAAGACTCGTACGAAAATCGAAGAACTCATCGAAATCACAGCCGCCATGATAATTGGGGATTGTGTTTAATTTGCCAAGAAGACAATTCCGATGTTGTCAGATGTCCACTTGATAGTCTTCAAGACGGAGCTGGAGAAACTATTTACCAATCCTTTTTAGACAATGTAGCAAAATTTCGAAATGTAAATGCCTTGCCGACTGAACTGAGATTTCATGCCGAAATAACAGCTGATGAACTATGCCGCAATAAAGCAGTTTGGCATTAATCGTGTCACCTAAAATTCGCTAACTCAAAGCTAGATAAGGTGTTGAAGAAATCGTCAGCAAGAAAACGACCTCAAGATTTATCATGTTTGACACAAAAAAACAAAACGAAAGCCACAGGAACAGAATTCTTGTCTTTTTTTGCGATGAGCAAGGTAATGATCTTCGCCAGGTTATGACGCTTGAGCTTGACAGAGAAGTAAGAAATATGGCAGTGGAAATGATGGATTCAAAGTTGCTAGCTAAAATAGCAGCTGGGGACCTGGTTGTATGTGAAGCGAAGTACCATCCTAAATGTTTACTGGCATTTAAATGGAAATATACATCCACTGTGACTAACAAGAACAGCCACATCGACACATAACTATTTACTGATGATGTCAATGTAAGTGAAGCACGTGCATTTGCAGAGTTAATTGGTCATATGGATGGATCGTTTGAATCTGGGACGTATTTGTTCAAGCTTTCAGAACTCCATAGGATGTACGTTTCACGCCTGGAAAATTTCCATATTGATGTAAAAGTTAACAAAACGCACTTGAAAAGTCGAATTATGGAGCATTATCAAGGGAAAATACAAGAGCAAACTGATGGAAGAAATACGGTTCTAATATTCAATGAAGGAGTTAAAGTACTTTTAAAAGATGCTTTATCAAAACGAGATTACGAATCAGAAGCCTTAGCACTGTCAAAGGTCGCAAAAAGTATCCGCCATGAAGTGTTCAACACAAGTGGGTACAATTTCAGTGGTGAGTAAATCAGTTCCTCAAAGCCTCAAGTGTCTAGTGGCAATGCTTCTAAATGGTCCAAACATAGAAAATCAAGAATCCGAAGACTCTCAGGCCTGCTTAGCAATAGCACAACTAATATTGTTTAACATGAGAAAGAGCACACATGCACCATCAGAGAAGAAAACACGCCATTGTCAAAGTAGAGAGCCTCCTTTACCTCTTTATATTGGAATAAATATACACACCCAAACAAGGAGCAAGAAAATCATTAATCAATTGTATCAACTTGGCATTAGTGTCAGTTACGACAGAGTTGACCAAGTCATAAATGGATTGGCAACATCTGTGTGTAATCATTTCAAGTCTACCAGTGTAGTTGCCCCTCCCAATCTTAGAACAGGCCTCTTCACTGTTGGAGCCATAAATAACATTGATCACAATCCATCATCTACTTCTGCGCAAGGTTCTTTTCATGGCACCGGAATAAGTCTGTTTCAATTTCCAAATGAAACCCCCAACCTTGCCACAAGAGAACAACCCACATTGAACTTTGATGTTAGTGGATCTACGCCTAGAGATATAACTTTGCCGAACAGTTATGTCACGATTCCTGCTGTTTCCTTAAAAACAGCTGAAGTAAATGTTCCTGATCGAGTTCAAATTAGTACACAGCCTGAAGACCAACTTTCAACAGCTATGTCCAACGAATATTGCTGGCTACAACATTGTTACGCGAATCTTGACAATGAGCTTGACGAAGGAAAGTATATATCGTGGTCCGCTTATCATGCATCTGTAACAAATAACGCAAATACCTTACCTTGTTTGAGTGCTCTTTTACCATTGTTTGATGAAAAGGCTGCTACAGCATCGATGATTAAGCATGGTATGAATGTCCAAAGAATGGCGACAGAATTCTTAAATCCGGTTCAAATCCCTGTTATTTGTGGGGACCAGCCACTATTTGCAATTGCCAAATTTGTACAGTGGAATTGGCCTGAAACGCATGGCGAAGACGTTTTCGTAGTTATGTTGGGGGGACTACATATTGAAATGGCTTTGTGGTCTGTTTGCGGTGATATGCTAGATTCTTCTGGGTGGACAACCGCTCTCACAGATGTGGGTATATCATCATCTGGCACCTCCAATTCCTTTCTCAAGGTATCTCACTTGACGAAGACAAGACGCACACATCAGATAACAGCAGCGGCTTTGTATATATTATTACATGATGCTTACAAGAAAGCGAATGGAGATGAATATGTTGAGGAGGAATTCCAAAAGTGGCACAGTGAAATGATGAATTCTAGTCCAACATACAAGTTTTGGTACACAATTATGCAGTTGGAGCTTACGATATTAACATTCATTAAAGCTCACCGTGTAAATGATTTCACTTTGTATGTGGAAACACTGGAAGTCCTTGTCCCTTGGTTCTTCGCTCTTGACCACACAAACTATGCGAGATGGCTTCCAATTCACATCAGAGACATGCGTTCACTGCCAGAGTCAGTACAAGGCCACATGAAAACGTGCTGGGTTATTTCTAAGTTACTGAATAAGTTCTCAAGCATTCCGATTAATCAGGCGCATGAGCAAAATAACGCAATAGTGAAAGGAATAGGCGGAGCTATCGGACTTACTGAAAATCCAGTAGCGTTTAGAAGGTGGATGGTTGCCGGTCCAGAGATGGCGCGTCTTTTGCAAGAGTTTGAAGATCATTTTATGGACTGTAATCATGGTGGAGAGCAGCATAATGAACACCACGAACAAGGGCCTGCAACACAGAAGAACTTCCAACGCAATGTCAAGAATCTTGTCACCACAATATCTGAAATGGGGAATCCTTTTAGTGATGAATGCCCAGAACTTGTTGTACTTGATACTCGCAACTGTGCAGATGATTCTGTTGTGGACACTATTAATACAATTGAGGAGCTTGGATTATGCCAGTACAAGAAATATGTGAAAGACGTGATTATTGAGAGGACAGCATCGATCGACAATAGTATTCCAAGAAATTCTGTGACATTATTTAAGCGACAAAAGCCGAAGCAGATTACTAAGACATCTCAAAAGTTATCAGCACTGACAAGTGACCGTTTCCTTTTTAGCCGTCTATACATTGCAAGTCAACAAAGGGATGGAGACCTAGAAGAATTCTTTATGCATGAAAACCAACCTTATCCACCATCATTGTCAGAATTTGGCAGCCTTCGATTTGGCAAGAAGTCAGATTTGTTAGCATGTATAAATAAAGTATCATCAGCGCCCCATCCACAGTCATGTGATGTAAAGCTATTTGATGGAGCAGCGCTTCATGCATTGCCTACGTCGTCAGTATCCACGTTTGATGAATATGCCAACATAATATTCATCCCTTTACTTACGACTACAAGAATTGATGTAGTATGGGATGAGTATCGTCAGGCAAGTCTAAAAGAAGCTGCCCGTGAGAAGAGAGGGAAAGGAGTCAGAAGAAAGGTAGCCGGCCATGTAAAAATACCTCGACAATGGCAATGGTTTTTGGAGGATTCGTCTAACAAAGAGGAATTGTTTCACTTCCTTACAGAAGCGATTACCAATACTTCCTGGCCTGATGACAAGAATGTAGTTGTAACATCAGGTATATTGTCTGTCAAGTATTTTTTATTTCGCTTCGCATGTGGTTGATCAGCGTGAGCTGTTGTTTTATTGTTGCTTCTTCTTCAAATTACTTATACAAAGGTTTTTCTTTAGGAGAAAATGTTATCTCGAGCAGTCACCAAATGCAAAGATGCAATCACGAAGAAGCAGACACTCGCATGTTAGTGCATGTTAAAGATGCAATTGGAAATGGATCAAGAAGTGTATGGGTGCGCACTGTCGACACTGATGTTATAGTTATTCTTGCAGCCGAGTTCCACAATATGTCATCATTACATCCTGGATTGACAGTATGGGCAGCTTTTGGAATGGGGAAACATTTTCAATATATCTCAATCAATAGTATCTGTGATTCTTTGGGGGAAGACAAATCCCAAGCACTGTTGTTTTTTCATGCATTGACCGGATCTGACACTACATCAGCGTTCCAGGGGAAAGGAAAGAAGTCTGCTTGGGAGGCATGGACTGCATACCCTGGAGCAACAGAAGCCTTTGTTTATGTAAGAGACAGTGCTTTTATCCCACTGGAGATATCATCACCTGTCTTTAAAGTGCTTGAAAGGTTCGTTATTGTGATGTACGACAGAGCAAGTTCAACAAACAACGTTAATAGCGCAAGGAGAGAGCTTTTTACCAAAAAAGGCAGGGCACTGGAAAATATCCCTCCCACACAGGTACAGTACTCGTAACCGCGCATCGTAATTGTCATTTCTGCTTACTTTGTTAATACAGTTATGGTGCAATAGACCATTTCTTTCTTTTTTGTACTTTTTCAAAAGGACGCCCTCCTTTACCATGTGAACAGAGCAGTATACCAATCAAGCATTTGGAAATCCCTTGATAACCAGCAAGCCATTCCAACACCTGCTGCATTTGGCTGGCAAATGAAAGACGATCACTGGAAGCCCATCTGGACAAAACTGCCAGAAGCATCGAAAGCTTGTAGCTTACTCTTAAAATGTAGATGCAGTAAAGGGTGCACAAATCTACGGTGCAAGTGTATCAAAGTCAATCTTCCGTGTACAGAGCTTTGCACTTGCTCTGGAGGCTGCCAAAACTCAACTTTAATAGGTTAAAACTGTGTGGTGTGAGGATACCATGTTATCAAGACAAATATCCTTTGCAAATACTCTGTAAAATTTCACATTTTGAAGCCGTCTACCGTATGTGATCCTGCCTCGCTTTCATGCAGACTCATATCACGTGACCGCATCAAAGCACAATGTTTATCTTGCTAAATCATTTAAATGATCAAGGTAGGGTTTCTATGTCTTAGTCAAGCGCATTATTATTGCTAGTTACATGCATAAAATTATATTTTAATGCAGAGCCTCGTTTTCATGCTACTACCAAATATCGAAAGTTAAATGTACGCGTCATTCCCCCCCTGATTATCGAAAAACGTGGCACCCCTTCTAAATTTAACAAGCAAAGGCAAATGTACGTAACTGCCAAGTATGGTGCTTGTACGCGATTTGTAACGAATTTTTCGTTAAGCGACTGGACTATTATAAATCGTGAAATTGCCGAGATAGAGGCAGGCTGCACTATTGTCATCTGTCTAAAGAACTTCTTGTATTTCTTCTAATTTTAATTTCTTCTTTTCGAGGTTCACAATTCTTTGTCGAGCAGAGTCGGAATATTTCGCCATTTTGATCGGGAATACACAGATGTGGTTTTCGTTTCTTGATTTTAAGAGAGGATGTCAGTAAGAATCGAGATTCGCCGGTCAACTAAAAAAAATCGAATTTAATTTTCTTTCGCCATATCATTCCTTTCGATGACCTATTTTAGGGAAAAATACTAAAAAGTTCCAGCGATTTTTATTTTAGGAGAAATTTGCCGTTTTTAAAAACCCGCCTGATGACTGAAAATTTTCGGCTAAATTATAAGGCAACTTGGAACAGTCGGTGTGTGTTCACCTCTAGCACTACAACAACGACATTCAGCATACTTAATAAACGTTTCTTGTTCTTTTCTACTGTAGTATTTATTTTTGTGTAACTTTTGTAGTTATTTTTCAAATTTGGTTTTAAAAAGGTATACTGAGCGCCAAGAACGGAACGTTGAAATATAGGCTATGTTTGAGGTACGAAAACGGAATCTGGTACCTAATTCTTTGAGGAAAACGCGATGGCCCAGGAAAGTTTCACCTTTGCTCTTTCAGTTTAGAAAGTTTCAACTTTGAGAATTCAAAGTAGCATTTTTGAGAAATAAAACTATTATGCTTGGGACTGCCAAAATTAGCATTAATTTCGACCTATCGCGGACATTTTTGTCGTCCAAACACAAAACGAAATGCCAAAACACGACTATCTTTCACTTTTAGTTGATTGCTGCTGATGGAAAACAATCTTCGAGTCAATAGGAATGCCTTTCAACAATGAGTCGTAAATAACTCTCGCAAAAGTCTAAATTAGCATAGATTGTCGATCAGATAACAGCATCTCACAGAAAAATTTACGAATTTTGTCTAAACGACATTCATACGAAATTCCACCCTTTCAAGCAAGTATGAATTCTGTTTAGTTTGATATTTTATGATTAAAACTATTATTTCATGCCGCAAAAAAAATATTCGAAGGGCCATAGCGTGACTTCCAGCAGTTGCATTGCGTTACATAATTGGCTTGTCAACAAAGTGGAGCATCCAGTCAAAATATCCAAACTCTTCATGAATAATCGCTAGTTGTAAGTATAAATAAGCTTAATTTTTTGTAAATCTTATTTGGAGCAAATTCTAAGCATTTCAAAGTGAAGAACCATAATTTTCGGAAACGGCCAATACTACGGTGTTTATTTGACCAATGAATATGCTAATTTTCACTATTTTAGGAGCTTAATGTGGCTGAAATAGCTCAAATATTGTTGAAAATCATTCCTATTAACTCCAAGATTGTTATCTGTTGGCAGCGATCAACTAACAGTGCAAGATAGTCGTGTTTTGGCATTAAGTTTTGTGTTTTAACAACAAAAATGTCCGCGAAAGGTCGAAATTAATGCTAATTTTGGCAGTCCCAAGCATAATAGTTTTATTTCTCAAAAATGCTACTTTGAATTCTCAAAGTTGAAACTTTCTAAACTGAAAGAGCTAAGGTGAAACTTTCCTGGGGCATGGCGTTTTCCTCAAAGAATTAGGTACCAGATTCCGTTTTCGTACCTCAAACATTGCCTATATTTCAACGTTCCGTTCTTGGCGCTCAGTATACCTTTTTAAAACCAAATTTGAAAAATAACTACAAAAGTTACACAAAAATAAATACTACAGTAGAAAAGAACAAGAAACGTTTATTAAGAACACATACCGACTGTTCCAAGTTGCCTTATAATTTAGCCGAAAATTTTCAGTCATCAGGCGGGTTTTTAAAAACTGGAAATTTCTCCTAAAATAAAAATCGCTGGAACTTTTTAGTATTTTTCCCTAAAATATTTTTCCCTAAAATAGGTCATCGAAAGGAATGGTATGGCGAAAGAAAATTAAATTCGATTTTTTTTAGTTGACCGGCGAATCTCGATTCTTACTGACATCCTCTCTTAAGGTTTTATATTTCTTTCTGAGGTTTGAAATTGGGCGTTTTTCTTTATAATACCATGATCGCCTCGGTTTCCTTTGTCCTTCCAGGGACATACAAATCACTAAATCTCCCTATTTCAATTTTCCGACCGGGAAATTTAGTAAGACAATGCAGAAATCCATTGTCTAATTTTCCCGCCGGGAAAATGGATATATCCATTGTCTCACTAATTTTCCCGGCGGGAAAATTAGAGAATGGAGAGACTGGTCGTCCCCAGTCTGTCCCTCATATAACAATCACTGGGACCTTGGACAGAGTAATCTGTCCGACTTACGTTTAACCTGAAAGCTGGCTCTATTCCAAGTTTCAAAAGAGTCCAACACATGTGGGATGCTATGTCCTCGACTCTGCGCATGAGCAGCGCATATGCAAAGACCGGAATTCTTTCTTTTTTGGACTAAAATCTTGGAACTCTTTATTTCTTGCCTTTTCCCATTGCTTACTAAACGTTAGCACACCATGAAGGTTTTTTTCGTATTTTCGGGCACTTTCCCTTGATTGGTTAACTTCAGCATCTTTTACAAAGGCAAAACAACTCTCCGCCATGATTTTTGACCAAATGACGATTATTGAATATTCCTAAACTGACTAATAAAAATACTCGATCATTGTACATATGAAACAAAGCATCACAATTTCTAAATTCTCCAGAGTGTGGTGTAATCAACGCTCTTTCAGAAAAATATAGTAGTTCGTACTCTTCTAAGTTATGCAAAGTGAACTATATTTTATTTATATCCTCGGTGATCATGGTATTATAAACTGATACCATGACAATTCGGGAAATTAGTGATTCAATTTCCCTCAAGCCTCGGGAGAGTTTGTAAAAGTCCCTCTGCCTACGGCGTCGGGACTTCCACAAACTCTCCCTCGGCTTGCGGGAAATTTAATCACTAATTTCCCTCTTGTCATGGTATTACTTATAATAATTCATAATCGCTGACATCATCATTTTCCTTCTCAACTTCATCACTATCTGCCTCCAAGTCTTTATCTGGGAAAATGTAAATGTTACCTTGTCCTGCAATACTAGGAAGTCTTGTGCCATTCACCCCATCAGCTATTTTTGGTATAGCAATATATAGCAAAATATATGTGAAATTTGAAGATTTTTAGTTACGAACGGGAAACATCTTTCTAACCTCCAACCTCAGCTTTTCTTCTTCCCATGCTTTGTCAAGTGGAAACTCGTGAACCACGAATCCATGATTCTCCAGTGTTGTCCATAATTTTGTAGTAATCTGTTCGGCTAAGGCTTGCCTCACATCTGGATCGTTCTTGTCCGTCATATTGGGTGACACTTCACTGCGCTCCATGCCCTCACAGCCTCACTCTCATGTGGGCGCACAATGCATTATACCATGTATTTGAAGTTTAGCATAAATTTGGAGTTCGTGATATATTAAAACTGAGTTTTGCATGGACCAAATCGTAAACATCGCAATAACAAGCCGATTTTAGCATCAATTTGAAGGTTGCCATCTAAAAAGTTTAGCATAAACTTGGAGATTAGCATAGTAAATCAGTTTAGAATAATGTCCCAATCGGTGCCCCATATGGCCCCACTCATAACAACTGTAGCACTGCACTGAATAAGGATCCGATCTCTGTCGTGGAGGGCGCATTGTCTGATAACTTTGGATACTCCTTTCAAAATAGATTGATTTCTATGAAACACTGAACTAATTGAAATTGGACCTGTAAGTTTACTTGAGGTTAAATTTTGATGAGTTATCTAGTTGTCACTAATAACTGGCCATGAGATCGATGGTACGAAAGTTCAGTATAATTTTTCAAAGCAGTATCAATGTTTGCGGCCGGTTTCGGCCGGTGTAGTCAATGGGTTAAAAACCCAAAAAATATTTTCACTGACTTGACATTTTCCTGCAAAAACCTATTCAAAACAATAAGTCTACCTAAGCAATTATACATGCCAAATTTTATTTGAAACTGAGTGTGATTGAAGGAGTTAGGGGGGGGGGGGGGGGGGGTGTGTTTGTTACAGACCTCAAAAGTCCAACTTTAACTTTGTCAAAAAGTCAAAGTCAAAGTGGTCATTGTGAAATTTTGACATCAGGGAAGAAGTAATGTCGTGGATGTTAGTCAGATCAATGGTCACAGTCAGCCTATGGTGATCCATGGGAGAGTGATTCTTGACACTTGACCAACACTAGCCCAAAGTTAGCCTTCTAACCCTAGCTTCCACAACTTAACCCTAAAAAGTTAAAAAAATAACTCTAAGCCTGAATCGTGACCATAACCCCAATTTTTGGTTAACCTCAACCCTAACTTCTTCCTGGGGCTGTCAAAAGTTAAATGCCTCCATCATGTTGACTTCATCATCCTCCGAGATATCGCTAGTTGTGTTCTTTACTTTTTTTAAGGTCAGGCAAGCTTGTGCTTTCTGTAGATGATGTAGATGATCTCGTTTGCCTTTTCCCCTTGGTTTGTATTAACAACTCAGCCACTAATCTTAGAAAAGTTTTAAATTCGCGGAGAGAGAGAAAGACGCCTCCTCGCTCAGTCATGGATCGCCCCAGTCATCATTTCTCATGAGCTTAAATGAAAATTGATTTCAAAATAAACAAAATAATATTTACCTCGTAGTAATGTTCTTTCCGTCATTTTGATTGTTCGTTCGTTTATTACATGAAATCGCGATGCTACTGATTATGAATTACAATCTGTACATACAGTATTCAACAACTAAGGTTAAGAGAAAATTCAAATAAACCGGTCACGGTTTTATTGTAGTTGTGTGTTTACTTTGTGTTCATTTTGAGTTTGTTCGAGTTCAATTTGCTTTATTTGTTTTGCTTTGCGTTTGCTTTTCATTTGCTGAAATGCATTACATTTGGATTTGTTTATAGTTTGCTTTGCTTTTAATTGAAGTTAACGCTAAACGGACGCAAAAAATCGGCAAGGTTTGATTTGGTGTTGTTTTGCCTTTACTCCAAACGCACGCCGATGTTTGTTACCCATTAAGATATGTTAACTTCGCGTGTGAGAATGCACAAGAGTTAATTATCATGGAATTTGGTATGATGGCCAAGAGTCGCAGTTTTTTACAAAATATGCAACAACAATTCTGAATTATCTAATATGTGGTATACATATTGTTATGTATCATATTGTTATGATAAGTTAGTACATTGTTACTCACACCCTGGTGTTTGAAGACAACCCCATATGTTCGAATACTTGGAATAACTTTGGATGGTGAGGCACGAGGTACAAGGATGGAGAAACACAACGTTCATTCCTGGCATCTTGGTTCCAGTCATGTTTGGCTGACTTTGTTGCCAGTTAGGGTTGAAACACTAACACTAACACTAACTAACAACCAACAACTTGCGTTTGAACAAATGTTTGTGTTGAAACGATAGGATTACAGGTGATTGTTGCTTCTTCGTGGGTAATCGTGAGCTTTGCTGTCTCTGTGCATCCAGCAGTCAACTACTCTGGCCCATCGGGTTACTAGGTGGGGTGGTAGTTTACTTAGTAATTCTTTGGTATTTGTCGGGATCATTAAAGTGTGACAAGATGAGTCGAAACCTACCATCATACTGGATATACACAATCTTTATATGCTCCTGCAACTCTTTTATTCTTGACCTGGAGCTCCTGAAGTTTTTCTCGTTATTCCGTTTTTTGTTTTTATTTTATGCTTTGCTCCAGGCGCTGTACTTCAGTTTTGAGATCGCTCATTAACTTTCCCAATTATGAGTCCACTCTGAGATGGAACAGTCGATGAGTTGAGTTTCCATTTTAGACTTGGCCTGCTTTTTTCCTGTATTCATTTCCACTGAGTATTGAAGTTCTTGCTTTCTTAAATTATAAGACCAATGGTAATTAGTAATAATCGAGTGACACAATAATGCTAACGATTCTCGGATCTAATGTCAAGTGACAGGTCACATCACATGAGAACTAATGAAATAGTCAACTTGTCGATATGGCCTTGTTGAGTCAAAGTAAACTCGTAGTCTAATTGTTAAATACAATTTTTACTCGGGCACTTCCTGAGGAAGCCCGAGTTATAAAATGGGCTTTCTTTTTATTTTTCGTAGGCCACAAGATGGGAAGAATGTGATCGTATCGGTCAGGAATGTCTGTTTCACAGTTTCGATTGACTGAAAACAGTCTACCTTGCAGCCGCTGTTCAGGTCGTCACGCAACTCTCTCTGCCAAATAAGCTGCTACTAACCCAAGCAGAACATTCCTTTCCCAGCCAAGCTTCTTATGAATCAAACAGCTACTCATTTTCAACTGGCCTGTATTGACATACCACCTGTATACACGTGCAAATTGTGTTTACAAATGGAAGACCAAGTGAGGCTCTTTTGGGTTGAATGGATGAGTTGTGAAGTGGCCTTTCAGATGATGAAGAAAGGCCAACCATGCAAATTTTCCTCATCTAAGCCACTCATAATAATATTTATTATTGATATCAATCATACCACTGTTATTTGCAAATGTTGTGAACATGAACTATTTGTATAACATTGTTTTTTTTATATAATTTTTTTTGCCACAACGAGTGCATTTGATTACTTCTGGGCAATCTCTTGAGAAGTGCCCCGACTGATGGCAGCGATAACATTCTACGTCGGGGCAGTCTTTAGCGAAATGAAACATGCTGCCGCATTTCCTGCATGTCTGTAACTGTCCTCTATAAAAAACCTTCACTTGAAAAGCACAGACTTTCACAAAGTTCGGTACGTGCTGGTTTAGCAGCATGGTCACCGCCCTGACTCCTGTCTCAATGCCAGGATGATTCGGCATTACGTCCCGTCGAATATTGAATACATGGCCGTATTCTCCTAACGCGATGAGTAGCTCTCTATTACTGACTTCATACGGCAAGTAGTTGACCTTGACATACCTTCTCCTCGCGTCAGCACTTGTCACGACGATGGGAAAACCATTTATCCTCACCCAATATGTGCTCGACATATTATGCGCTCTCAAATGTCACTATCACTGAACCATCCTTGTCAACTTGTACACACTTTATTGATCCTTCATCGCATTCACCATCTCCATATAAATACTCCACGACTGCTGCTGGCGATACCTTGTTAGTCACATCATGCTCTAAAGCAAGCCTAATCGAGCACTTTCTCGCGTCTCCCATATACATCTTGTGTTCTTGAATCTTGTTTGTAATATTGCTTGTATATCATCTTATTAAAAAAGGTAATTATGAAGACTTTACTAAGCTATTGCTAAGCTTATGAAATTTTAATATTATTAAAATAATATTGTCAAATTATTAATATTAATATTAATATTAATATTAATATTATTAAAATAATATTGTCAAATTATTTCTACAAAATGTAGATATTATAATGAAATATTATAGAAATAGAAATATAAACATTATTTTATTTTATGAGGGTAACACCTAACAGTTACAAAAAGTACCAACAAACTTGTGGCTCTCCTAAAAATTAAATTAAATAATTAAAAATATTACAAACCTATTCATCCATTGCTGCTTCCTAGTGTGTTACTCTATCTACCAGGCATAATGGATTCGGGGACATTGAGAAACAATTACAACAGGTAGAAGTTGCTAAATTCACTTGTGGAATCGTTTTGCTGATCGTTGTTGCACTGATTTGGAGGCACAATTTGGGCAATAGTCACCGTTATTCAGAAGGGCCTCAGTTCTGGGTTTAAAGTAAAGAGAGCGACATATCAGAAGACATATTATCAGCATTTTCCTAACCAAAACAAAGATATCGATGGTTTGGAACCGGAATTTATTATTCCTTCTGGAACTCATCCGTTCTACAAGGTGAAAACACACTGGTTTGGTGTCCCTTTAGACAAGCTATGCATGTATATGAATGGATGGGAACTTGATAAAGCCGCTAGAAATGCCTGTGCATTTAAAATCATTGGTGGTCACTTCGAGATGGGAAACTTCACTTTCCTGAATGATAAGATTGTGACCTCTGGTGCAGCTGTAGATGTAGTAACCATGCCAACCAATCAGCCTTACTTCTTCACCTGCTTCGACGGAGATCATCGAATGCCTCCTTACAAAACCATAACAACCAACGACCAAGGTCGAACCCCTATTACAAGCGATCGTACAAAGAGCGAGCTCCACCCCATAGAATTTGTCATCAACAGGCCTGGCACTTTCGAACAACAAGATTATAAGTGGATGATTGAACCACTATGCAGACCTGATGTTAGAGTTGAAACTCACCACTGTGATGAAGAAAAGATCGAACAAGGGTGGAATTATAAAATGGGCTGGCAGATGTTGTCTGCGGTTGCTGCAAAAGAGCCATTCTTCATCCCGTACCATCCGCAGGATGTGTTTGAAAATAATAAAATGGCGCTTGGCAGAAATGCACAGAATTGGGCTGGCATGAGTGCTCACTCTAGAGATTGGAGCCGGATATCATTAAATAGCTATGATACAGTAAATACTGGAGTCTCAGACTTTGCCCCTGGTGTAAATCAAGACTATTTTGATGCTTCCCATCAATATACCAACCAGTTCATATCCAGAAACTATGCCCATGGAGGAAAGAAGTTGTGTAACAGATTGCCCAGGCTGATGTTGAGAGGTCCACCTTATCAAGATATAAAGAATGAAACTCATCCAGTCACCTGCTCATTTACAAGCAAGTATACAGTTCATGTGGAATACCTAGAAACTCCAGACTTCTGGCCTCCACTAACAGATGCAAAGTATGTACCGCTTCAAATGGGTGAATTTATGGGAGCTGGTTCCTTCTCTGACGAAGCAGCATGACAATTAATGCCGATCGGTCCGTCCACTAAAGTACCTATAAAACCTGTTCCTGTTAAACCGCAGCCTACCCCTGTTAAACCAAAACCTGTGCCTGTCAAGCCTAAGCCCACCCCTGTTAAACCTACTCCTGGTCCGTATGTTCCATACAAACCAACATTCAAAAGCCCATATTCTAGAAGTGTGGATACAAATAAACAAACAGATGTTCCAGCTAAACTGCCGATGATTGAATCTGGTCATGGAACTGCTTGGAATGATCCCTTTAAATACACCCCTGCTGATAAAAGTACCCCTTTTCAAAAGAACTATGAAAGAATAATGGAAATGGACCGTATCGATGAGAGAACCCCTTTGTTGGATGAATATCAAGTACCGGAAGACCCAGAATGGTTTGAATATATTCCTATTGAACCTATTGTTGGAGATTCTTCTACTCCCAAATCAAGAAGTCACAGACGATTTAAAGTCAATTATGAATCCCCCTTAGGGAAATCCCATAAATGGGAGAACAAAAAGCCTTAGTTTCACTTAAAACTGCAAAGGCAGAGTTGTAAACTTTATTTACAAAGGTTTTTTACATAAAATACATGAAATGTAACCTTGTGCGTCTAATCTAACTTCACTGTGCGTACACAATTGCTCTATATCATCATCATCTGATGACCACCTTAGTTCTTTAGCTGTTTCATTTGGTCTGTTCCACTTCCTTTTCCTCGGTTTGATTGGTGTTGATATCACAGGCTGATAACTCATCAAGTTGTACGGCGAGGACAGGCTCATGCTTGGTGAAAGTTCCAATTGGGATGAGGGTGTTTCCGGTATCGTTAAAATCAAATCCTCCACTTGCTTTGGTGATGGTGAAAGTACACTTGTATTTACCAGCAATGAAGCTTGTGTTAAACACTCCAGATCTTCCAAATCCTGGGAAATAATATCACCTGATAAGATTATTGGGTCAAGGTTACTGTACGTTCTGTTTAAATCTGGCTTGTATGTTCTGTCTAAAAATGCAATATAGTCATCCACTTCTGCATTTAAAACATCAACAATCGGTATTTCAGCTGGCATTACGTCTAGCAGGGTTGCCAGTAACTCGTCTGTATTTGTGATCAATTCGCCTTGCGGTAATGGAGCATCATCTGGGATGATATAAACTGGTGGTGGGTGTGGTTCACCAAATAGTCTGGGGTATGTATCGTCTGGATACTGTGCTTCTTGTTCATATATCATTCGTCTGTAAGCTGTTGGTATATCCAGGGGGGGGGGTTTCACCACCACTTGACCCTGTTGGTGTGATACACTTGTCCATGTTATCCATAGTGATGTCCACGTACCGCTTCCATGCCTGTGGATGAATCTTTCGATCGTAATCTTTCAACCAATCTTGTTTCTTTAAGTTTGAATGGCAGATACATCGGTTAAGGTATGTTTGACCATGCTTGACTAGAGCCCAGGGATAAACATTACATGTATAGAGCAAAGGTGTACGCGGCAGTTCTCGCATAGGCTGGCACTTAATGTTAACTAGGCAAGGCTGGCCGCCCATAACTTGCTTATACTCTTCAGTTTGTTCATCTGCTATTAAGCATTCTTCATTAAGTATGACTCTACAATCACAACAATTTTGCCATATGAATGCGCGGCTCACGCCTGAAGTTAATAATGCGCCTGAAATAAAAGCTTCATATACGCTTTGAATAAACAATGTTTTGCCACTATTGCTTTCCCCGTGAAGCAGAAATGTGTTTACTTTAGGCTTACGCTTATCCAAAATAGTTACAAATTCTTTGCAAATAGCCCATATATCGAGGCCTTGCTCTAGGCACCACTTCTTGAGAAATTTCTCTGAGGTTTTAATAGAATGATAAATCTTACGATCCAACTCAGGAATGGCATCGATCGATTGTTGCCATGTAAAGCTCAAGGTTTCAACCCTGACTAACTCTCTACAAACATTGACAGCATCATAATATACTTTCATTGACTTAGAAATGAAGTTTGTCCACACAAAATCCCAATAAGTATCCTTACGGGCCATAACCCACTGTTTAAAAGCATTCCCATCTCTGCATTTGCTTAACTTATACATGCTTAGTAATTTTCCCATACATTCACTGGTTTTTGTTTGCTTAAGTAAATGTTTTGCAACTTGAATATTACCGTCTGCTTCATCTTTGGCTTGCTCCTGATTCTTCTCTTCGTCTTTATTCTGCTGGGCTTCTTTCGCTAGAACTTCTTCCATGGCAATGGTATCGATGATATCATTGTAATGCATAGAAGAGTATAAGATCTTTCTCGGTGGTTGCATCAGATAACGTACAATATTGATTACATCACTGTAGACTGCTTTTGCACTGACTTTGATGTGGGCGGTGTTGAGTTTTCTGTACGCTCTGCTACGGGAAGGATAGAAGGTAGGTCTACCATGTTCATCGACAAACGGGCCTTGGATGATGATGTGGTAATGGTTGCCATGTATAGTGCAAGTATCATCCCCAAAGTGCTGAACAAGAAGGCAATTGGGATTAAATTCTGCATTGAAAAACTCTTTAAAACCAGCGAAGTCTTGAATAACAAATGTGAAGTACTCAGCCATTTTTACAAGTGAATTCAATTCACTAAAGACGTCAGGTAACGATGCACGCAGCGCGCGCTGTTGCCAGGCAACGGAACAACAAACAACATTCTAGAACATCTAACACTAACGGTCGTGAACAAATACTATTGACAACTAATTCTTTCAGCTTGGACCGTCTACCGTACCGGTCGCCCAGCAACCGATCAACAAAGTGTTCGACTCCGCGCGCCGCGCCGCGGAGGGGTTCGGAGGGGAACCTAACCCCGGAAACCTAACCAAAGAAGGAAACCTAACCTCTATAAAAAACCTTCACTTGAAAAGCACAGACTTTCACAAAGTTCGGTACGTGCTGGTTTAGCAGCATGGTCACCGCCCCTGACTCCTGTCTCAATGCCAGGATGATTCGGCATTACGTCCCGTCGAATATTGAATACATGGCCGTATTCTCCTAACGCGATGAGTAGCTCTCTATTACTGACTTCATACGGCAAGTAGTTGACCTTGACATACCTTCTCCTCGCGTCAGCACTTGTCACGACGATGGGAAAACCATTTATCCTCACCCAATATGTGCTCGACATATTATGCGCTCTCAAATGTCACTATCACTGAACCATCCTTGTCAACTTGTACACACTTTATTGATCCTTCATCGCATTCACCATCTCCATATAAATACTCCACGACTGCTGCTGGCGATACCTTGTTAGTCACATCATGCTCTAAAGCAAGCCTAATCGAGCACTTTCTCGCGTCTCCCATATACATCTTGTGTTCTTGAATCTTGTTTGTAATATTGCTTGTATATCATCTTATTAAAAAAGGTAATTATGAAGACTTTACTAAGCTATTGCTAAGCTTATGAAATTTATATTATTAAAATAATATTGTCAAATTATTAATATTAATATTAATATTAATATTAATATTATTAAAATAATATTGTCAAATTATTTCTACAAAATGTAGATATTATAATGAAATATTATAGAAATAGAAATATAAACATTATTTTATTTTATGAGGGTAACACCTAACAGTTACAAAAAGTACCAACAAACTTGTGGCTCTCCTAAAAATTAAATTAAATAATTAAAAATATTACAAACCTATTCATCCATTGCTGCTTCCTAGTGTGTTACTCTATCTACCAGGCATAATGGATTCGGGGACATTGAGAAACAATTACAACAGGTAGAAGTTGCTAAATTCACTTGTGGAATCGTTTTGCTGATCGTTGTTGCACTGATTTGGAGGCACAATTTGGGCAGCTGGCATACAATCCCATACTACGACCGAAGAAAATAAATTCCCATCATCATCTTGGTCATCATAAAACTGTACCAGTTTCCCGCCAAAATACTTAAAAATGTCTGCTTTTTGGCAGCCCTGACAAATAACACACTGTAGCGCGTTGATATTATGACTTCTATAAGCATTGAGGTCCAGTGAGCTGCCATCTTAAAATCACACCTGTGTTTTTAAAACACACTTTTCGACTTTTATTATTCACACACAAATTTACAAGGATAATAGAAATAAATGAAGATAATATAATAATAATATAAATTGAATTGTCTAATTTGGTATATTAATATAAGAAAAGATATGAGGTGTGTGTGGTTGTCGTAATAGTTAAAACTTTGGAGTCGACAACCACCCAAAGAATAAATTGTAAATAGTAATTAGGTCAAGATGAAGGAGGATAAATAAATAAATAGAGCAGAGTTTGAAGCTGTTATTTTCAAATGTTGAAAGTTATGAAGGCTAATTAATGTTACTTCTAATTTTTTTTACAGCTTCCCTCGAAGTTATATATTTACAGCTAGATTCAACGTGCACAAGTCCTGGACTTCTCGTAGTTTCAAAGCCACTCGTCATATGGCCATTTGTTCAAGAAACAAGACGCTCAATGAGCGTACACTCGGGCATTATGACAAGGACAATGTCAGTTGCACGAGGAGGGACCTGACAATGACTGACAGTTGCGTGACGAGGGAGACTATGTGTATATGTGTCGGTGAGCAATAATAAAAATCTCCGAATCGTACTTCCGTAGCACGTGAATATGAGGTTCATATTCATGGTCAGACGGTTCTGATAACGTCTTTGGTTTCTTCATTGTCGCAGAGGAAAGTCGGTCATGGAAGCTATTTGACACGTTTGAGCGAATCATTCTTTCGGATTTAGTTCGATAGGCGTTCGGAAACTATTCGACTCGTTTGTGGCGAACATGAATATGCAACCTCAAGTGACCTCAAGTACGTTTAAAGACGTACCACAGACGTACCTCGAAGAGTCGGAGATCTTTATCGATGCTCACCGACACAAATAGTCTCCCTCGTCACGCAACTGTCAATGTCATAATGCCCGACTACGCTCATTGATCTTCTGTAATAGATCCCTAAAATCTAAGGACGTTTTGATTTCGATTGTATTTTTGCCGTTCACTGACCTGTTTTGAGCGTGGAAATTCTGTTTTAAATAGCGCTACGCGGTGGTTCTAAAATTAGGTCGCGTAATAGATGTATGACTCACACAAGGATCACACAACTGTAATCGTACTGAATTTTTCAAACGTGGAATAAAATAAACATCCATCGTGAGTTACTGAAAATAACTCGACTGGCTCGATTGTTTGCATGACTTCTGTACATATAGCTTTCTGTCAATAGATGTAATTACATCGCTGGTCGTGAGTTTAATTATAAATACTCAAGGACATAACTGTACCATGTACTATTACAATTAGCAACAATCATGGCATAGCGAGGTCATGATAGTTTTTGAGTTCATTTCATTTGCTTTTCAGTCTCGACTGGCTCGACTGTTTGTATCATCCTCTGCGAAAACCCTGTTATGACGAGTTAATAACTACTCTCTAAGCCTTTTGTTAAGTATTCATAACTCTGATGATGATCTTGAAGTAAGATTGAAATAATAATAATAATAATAATAATAAGTACCTCACCAAACTTTGCATCGTCTTAACTGAATTTCGGTTACACTATGCACTTTATCGGATTAACTTTTATCCAATAACGATTACATACATCGCAACAATTCAAATTGGAATATCAAATTGAAGTTGTAAAATTGATGGTCGTATCTTCCCCCACATTTTCGCTCATGTAAGGAGTAACATGAAGTCCATCATCATAAAAAAAGTTGTCCTTGTAAAACATCTACATATAAGAATACCGGTGACATTTGTCAACATTAACTGGAAAAAATATTTGAAGGACAGTTTCTGATCCTTTGGGTGAGAGAAATGGATATAATTTCTTCTTTAAAAAGCTTTACTCCATAGGAAGCCCAAGTGAGAGTGTATCTTGGTAGATGAATAATGACACCACTGTTTGCTTTGTTTGCTACAGGGAAAGTCAGGCAGGATATAGTGTAAACATCTGTGTCGAATTTTCCACATCACTCTCCCAGTTTGTACTTAGGTCCCCGTGAGTGTTGGTCCAGACCGTCGGCCAGGGGGTACCCTGACGCAGTCTGGCGTCCTACTCCCGTTCAGCCCGAGCACGAAAAGGAAGAGTCTTGATGATTTCGGCATTAACGTTTTTAACGGTAATGCCGGAAAGGGGTTGGTCTCGACCCATGGCCGAATTTTCTCCAGGGTTTGGAGTAATTCGTCGTAAACTCCTGGACCGGGACCTGGGGTGGCAACTGGCATAAAGTTGCCTTTCAGCCAGTGCCACTCGGGCCTAATCGCGAGTCTACGGCTCTTCCAGTATCGGGCAAAGTGAAACCACTTCGCCTGTGATTCCGGATCGGCGACAGCCGTAATCCATTTCAGTTTCATGGCTTGCGCCTTGACGGAAATGTGGCTCACGGCCAGGCCGTTCTCACAGGGTTGTACACACACATCCCTGCTTACTTGGGGTGTTTGCCTGACCAGAAAAAATCCCAAATTAATTTGTTGATTTTCGTGACAATCGGGCGCGGCATCTGTAGTACAGTGGCTGTGTACCACAGCTTGCTGGTCCCGAGAGTATTAATTATGAGGGATTTTCCTTTTAACGAGAGCGTCCTCCCCTTCCAGAGATTAAGGATTTTCTCGACTTTAGCGACTCTTTGAGTCCAGTTAAACTCGGTTAAATCCCCGTAGCCGAGCCAAATTCCTAGGATTTTGACTTTATCGGCTACCCAGCGAATATTCACCTGTCTTTCAATTGAGCCGCGAGACGACTCGATCCAAAGACCTTCGCATTTATCTCTGTTGAGCTTACAACCAGAGGCTCTTTCGTACATGGTGATATGTACGAACCTTCGAGTGAACGTGTGTGCATTTGTTCGAGCTCTGTAAGGATAGTTTGCCAGCGGTGCGTGTCTGCATGTGATGTGTTGAGAGATTGATACTCTCGCTCTAAGGCTCTTTTATTAGAGAACCTATCTTTCGCTAATCGAACCGAAGCAGAGATCGCGATCTGCTTCAAACGAAATTTACCAATATCCCACCACGTGTCGTGATCAGGAAAATTGGTTCGTTTCGTTTGCCAGTCACGCCAGAAGGCTTCGACGGCCTCGCAAAATTCCGCATTCTGCAACAATGAACAATTGAACTTCCAAACTCCCTTGCCCAGTGGCAGGGAGTGTGGAAGTGTCAATTGACATGTCACCGAAGCGTGGTCAGAAAAGGCAAAAGGCCGGATTCGACAGAAACGCGTGTTATCAATTAATTGCGCTGGGACGTAAATGCAATCGATTCTGGTCCCAGTAGACCCGTCAGGTTTTAAAAACGAGACTGCAGTGCTACTAGGATTCAGAGATCAATACACATCGACACCCCGAAAGTTAGCTAAATAGCCGTGTAGTTCAGGGATCCCACCATCACCCGATGTAGGATCGCTCGATCCCCATTTATCTAGAGTTAAATTAGGAATACAATTAAAATCCCCGGCGATAATCGCTGTTACCCCAACATGAGAAAAGCGCCATAACTCGTTAAAGAAATGGGCTCTCTCAGTCGGGGAGTTCGGGGCATAGACACAATTTAATTGAATTCGATCTCCGTCGAGCTCAATCAAAACATTCAAGAACCGGCCCTGAGTGTCATGCTTGAGGCCGAGGAAATCAAAATCGAAATTAGGCTTGAACAGAATTCCGACACCACGAGCGTGAGTTGAGCCGGGGCTCCAGAAAGCCTTCCCTCCCCATTGAATTGCCCATAACTGCATTTCAGTCAGGTCCGAAATATGTGCTTCCTGCACGAACGTGATGTCGCAATTCTGTTCATGAATTGATTTAAAAATTTTGTCACGTTTGGCAGACTCATGCATGCCATTGACGTTAAAGGGGCTGTGTCATGAGCTGCACATGCGCATTGGTGCCTATTTTTAATGATATCGTTTGCCTTTGAACTTCGCACCAGAAGACATTTGAACATTAAAAGGGATCGAACATTAACTCAAAACGGATAAAATATGCATATACAACTGGATAATCTACAAACTACGATCTGTCGTTACGATTCAAATCCAAGATGGCACTCGATAACTTGAAAAAGTGAGTCTCACTTTTTCAAGTTTAACACTAGTACCCAGTCCATTTGTTAACCATGACACAGCCCCTTTAATCGTACATACAGAGACTGCCATTGTGATGAGAATCAAGAATATAAATAACATTGATAAAATAATTTAAGATAAATAAACATAACTTGGTGACTTCCATAACAAAATAGAATGAAGATAATAATGAATCAACACACTGGCGAAATGTCGCCCATCATGTGTTCATCACGAAATCGAGGCTTCTCTAAGGTGACTGCAAGTTTTCCACGCGTGGGCATGGTAACAAGTCCGCGTCACCTTTTCAAGATGGCGGATGGAAGCAAAGCCGTGCTCGAAAAATTTATAATCAAGACCTTAAAAACAGCTGAGGATAAATATTGTTTGGAATTGGGCTTAGCGCATCCAATGTTTTTTGCTAGTGAAACGGTTTTCAAGGACTTATCAAAGTTAGTTCCCACAATTACTCATGGAAATCTGAGCATTAGTAGAGCAGAAGCGGCGGAGGGAAAAGTTGTTCCAGCGTTCCCTATGGCAGAGAGAGAGAGCTATTACATTGCTGCACAAACATTAAACGGAGGCTCAGAAGAAAAGGTGCTAGAAGAAATCCTTGGCTGATAGAATTTTCAAGGGACGTTGATGAACAGGTGTTCGATATTATTTTATCTATTGCTTCTTCTAATTCCTACGAGACGACAATTGAACAAACCAAACAGCAAACTAAAATTATTATCACTCATATGAAGAAGCTGGTGTTTGTATTGAAGAAAGGAGCTGGAGAGCAGGTCAAGGAATTTCATGAGCGAACATTTTTGAACCAAGGTACAGCAAAGATTGTCGTGGACAGAGACAACCCTGTTGTGGTGACTTTTAAGAATAAGAGTCAAACTGTTCTTTTAGGGCAAACTTTGGTTTTTGGAACAATTGTGGGGTTACACAACATTGAAGTAGAAGCAAAAGTGTAAATATGAGCTGTGATTTGTAAGCTACTTTTTATTATCTTTGGCAAATCCAGCTGTCATTATTTGAAGAGACTGGTTTTAATACAAAAACATTGACTTGATGATGCCTTCATTGTTTACATGTAATATAAGAATATATAATATTATGAAATCTACAATACGAAGTTGCATAAACAACTGAAAGAAAAGTTTGTGTGAGATGTCAGCCAGATTGTATTAGACACAAGTTGCAAAGATATGTTCTAACATGTTTTGTTTAATGTTGTCATTGGTTCAATTTTCATTTTGCTTTGTTCTGGTATGCTTTTTAAGCCGGTGGGAGAGGGGGGGAGGGTTGTTGGTCATAGGGTGAGGGATTTGACATTTTAAAATATTTTGTTGTCAAATTCCTACCCATAGGCAAATATTTCTAGTCAAATTATCAAATGACGGGAAATACCCCATCCTTGGCAACACACTGTGGTATAATGTCATGGACATGTAAATTCAAATAACCCTACCCTGGGGACAACAAGATCAAAAGCCCTACCCCATGGGCTAAGAATGACAATCAAATCAAATTGACAAAAGATGATCATATTTTTTTTACTGTAATCTGGATGTCATATAGCTTATGAATCTTAAATATAACAAGCATTGAGAAATATAAAAAACTTTTTAAAATATGTGGCTTATTAAAATATGCCCAATTATTCAATATTTTCTCAAAAGGAGAAAATGTGAGCTTAAACATTATCTCAAAATGTAAGCTAAAATATCCAGTAGAATCCCAACTCTCAATTAAAGATATGGGTTATATACACTGCAAATTATTTAGTCTTAAATAGCATATAGTGCAATTTAGAAAAGCATGAAAACTTAATACTGTAACTAATTAGTACTAAATAGCACTAATGAAACAACAGCAATAGCACTATATAATTATTATTAGTTTTTATTGTTATTGCAAAGAGCATTGAGACCTATAGTGGAATGCTTTTGTTTTTATCGAAGAAATAAATAATAATTATTATTATTTAGTACTAATATTTAAGTTAGAGTGGTTTTCATATTCTTGTTTTTCATTGCTTTACAAACTCACCAGTGAAATATTATATAGTACAATATACTTCACACTATGGGATATAGAACACTAAAACCGTGAAATAGTTATAACTTTAATTAGCACTATTTGTAGTGCAATGTCTTTTTTATTGTTTCATTGGTGCTATTTAGCACTATCTAGTTTGTACTGTTTCACGGCTTAGTGTTTGCACTCTACTATGGGATATAGAACACTAAAATACTTGACACTGATTTGCTGAGTGGGTATGATCATATTCTAATACACAATAGAGTGCATACAATATATCCATGAAAAAGTACTAACTAAATAGTACACATTAGCACTAATTAAACAATGGAAAACAAAGGATTTTGTAATATATTTAGTGCTATTTAGTTACTAAGGTGTTTCATGATTTTAGTGTTTGCACTCTAGCATAATTCTTTAGTCTTAAATAGCACAACAATAAATAGCATATTTTAAATAGCATATTTTAAATAGCCCAACAATATAATAATAACAATAAATAGCATAATTCTTTAGTCTTAAATAGCACAACAATAAATAACATATTTTAAATAGTATTCTATTACATAACACTCTCATTCATGCTCAGCTGAATTAAGGTATGGGATAAAATATTGATCAGCCGCCCTTGCACCTGTCTGTTACAACTTTGTTGCTGTGAGTTCCACAAACCCTCAATTTTCATATCAGTTCCTTCTCCCAAACCTTATTTCACTAGAAATAATACCCCAATCCTCATAACTCCCCAAACCTCACCCAAAACTAAAACCACAAATATCGGGGTAAAAATGCCTTAGCTGTATACTTTATGATACTCATCCTGGCTGGCGAGTTTACGCCAGATTGGCCTGATTAGGAAACACACACACAAAGCGTTTCAGTTCATTGGTATCCTGTCAGGGATTAGTAACATGACAGGGGCGTGTTCAGGGGGTGTCCCACGGATACCCCCTTCGGCTGAGGTTTTTCTTTTCACTTCCAAATGTTTTCACCTCCACCCCTCAAAAGAAGAAAGAAAACGAAGAGACGGGAAAATAATAATATAACTAGATGCTCTACTAGCGTGAAGTCGGGCTTCTAACTGATATGTAGCCTATTTCAGAACTCAATATAGATATCTTAGTGCGATTAAAACAGCGTTTGGTCGCTCGTTGCGTGACTCGATAGAACATGCTTTCCTTGCAATTTCAGTCCTGCGATTTCACAAACTCAGCGAATCATGAATGACAATGACATAGATTAATTGGTACCATAAATATATTCATACAAATTATACAAATACCGTATACATAAACTAGGCATCGCAGAGTGATTAACAATGTTTAGATTAAGTGTAAATATGGGTTTACCTCTGCTCGCATTGCTTTTATTTTCCGTTTTTCACTGCGTGTATCAACTCACTTTATTCTAAGTTCTAAGGATCTCTAAACCCTTTGAAGTACTAGTATTGGATTGATATATCCATATCTCTATGAATTATTGTAGTTATTTTGAAAACAAGACGACATAACCTTCCTCCAACAATGTTTGTGAATTCAGAAGCAATGTCTCGTGTTGATAAATCATGTTGTTAGAGCCTTCGCCCTTCGGTGATTATCTTTAGATCCAATACGTAAAAAAAAACCCGAGATGAAAATTAGGCTAGACAAACAAGCCAATTCTGCGTTACAAACTGTCTGATATGCCGAGCTTTTGACACGCTGCTGTATCGTTCAGTCTTCAGTTCTTTTGACGAGAATTAAATAATCAAATATATCATAAAAAAGAGCTCGTGCTCCAACACAGCGTTCCATTCTGGAAACTTTTAACAGGTACGGTCATCGTAGCGTGAACACTAATTGAGTTGCTCAACTGAATGGATTTAAATATCAGATTAGTTAGTGTTCCAAGCAACGGTTGCCGTTAGAAACATGGTGGACACATCCGAGAAAGTTGTGCTATCAGCTTCAACAATTCACCAAAAAGAAACAAGAACCTGCAGGAGTGGATAAAGGAGGTCCTGTCAGATGCAGAAAGGAAACGCCTTCTTGACACGCGTCATACCAGGTCTGTAGAGGCACGACAGTTTCGAAGTATTTATATGCGAGCTATACCCTGCGATTGAACGATCTCTTGGAGAAATGGCAGCTGACAGGAGCTACAACAGAGATACTATCGGAGTGTCATCTTGTGAGACCGAGAGAGCCAACAGTGAGCTCACCTACTTAAAGACCTACATGAGAAGCATTATGGGATAGGACCGACGTAACGACCTAGCGTTAACGCATGTCCATTATGACATGCCCATTGACATTAAAACCATAGTAACGAACTTTGCCAGGAAGCCTCCAAGAAGTCTTACGCTGTTGGACATGCTCTTCAAAGCGCCAATTGGTGGCGTGGTGGGACGCTTCAAAATTAGTAAACTCGAATTAACCTCGAAGACAATAGCTACCTCGAGAAAACAGGAATCGTGTAAACTGATAAAATCAGTTTCCGATTTTTATTTTTATTTGGACACCCCCTCACAAATTTCTGGATCCGGCCCTGACATGTGTCATCTATCTGCCGACATTGACGGGGTTTGGCACATGATCATTTTCCGTTATTTCTGCTTGCGCGGTGATCCCTATGTGAAAATTGAACATCACGTTCCCAAGGCCAGGATATACTCTCCTGGAATAAAAGATCAAGAAACGGGATGACGTGTTACTAGAACAAACCCCGACAAGCCAGCAGAGAGATAACAGCCAGACCCAGTATTAGAGGGGGGGGGGGGGGACCCAGTATTACCGGGGGGGGGGAGGGGGGGGGGGGGGGGGGGGTAGTAGGGGGGGGGGGTTGATTTAGATTTAGATACCCCTTTTTCAAAGCTATCAAAACTCTGAGACTTAATTCGTTTTATTGTATATAAATATGTTGAAGCTATTAAACCTTACACGTATATACACTGTTTATTGGTAGGTCAAACTCATTTTCATGACTCCGTGCACCAACAGTCGAACTTTATTATGTTTTGCGCCGAGAGTGATCAAATCTTTCAGTACGTACTGTTTGAAAGTAGAAACAGGGACTGATTGAAAGTACAAGCAGCAAACACCCGTGCCCTGTGATATACATTCCCCTCAGTAACTTTATCCCGGAGTGTCTCATAGGTAATTCGGTAGTAGTTACTCCTTCCATTATTAGCATCATGAGCTGCATTCTTTCACGAAACCACCAACTCCAACGCTTCATATTTGTTAAACTCGGTATGTAAACTCGGGCCCGGGACGTCCGGAAGCCAGGTTCATAATTATTCTCAGAAAGCTCTCAACCGATGGCTTTGTCAAATTAAGTATCCATCGCCTTGTAAGGTTTTAACAGCTTGTCATTCCGTGTCTGAATCCATAAATGACAAGCCGAAGAGCTACTATAGTTCAAATTTGCTTCATTACAATTGCAATCTCTTCTCGATCGGACACCCCGCCCGGGCAGTCATTTAGCCAATCAAGCGACGGCATATCGTACCCGATTACACAGAACAGCTATTCCCAAGAACTCATTTGCAGTCTTCTCTGAACTAACCCGACGAGAAGGTCATTTTACAAATTACCCACTGGTATTGTCAAGCTTGTTTACATTCACAAGAACTAATTTGCAATATTCTCTGAACCAACCCGACGAGAAGGTCATTTTACAAATTACCCACTGGTATTGTCAAGCCTGTTTTCAAAGAACAATAGTTATTCACAAGAACTCATTTGCAATATTCTCTGAACCAACCCGACAAGAAGGTCATTTTACAAATCAAACACTGGCATTTTCATGCCTGTTCACACATAACTCATTTGCAATAATTCCTCGAACCCCCGCCGAGAAAGTCATTTTACAAATCAAACACTGGCAATTTCATGCCTGTTCTCACCTAACTCCGATTTGCAATCCGGCTTTGCTCGACCCTCCGCCGAGAAAGTCATTTTACAAATCAAACACTGGCAATTTCCTGCCGCCTGTTCACACCTAATTCCGATTTGCAATCTTTCCTCGAACCCCCGCCGTGAAAGTCATTTTACAAATCAATCACTGGCAATTCCATGCCTGTTCACACTTAACTCCGATTTGCAATCATATTCCTCGAACCTCCGCCGAGAAAGTCATTTTACAAATCAAACACTGGCAATTTCATTCCTGTTCACACCAAACTCCGATTTGCAATCATTCCTCGAACCCTCGCCGAGAAAGTCATTTTACATGCCTGTTCACCCCTAATTCTGATTTGCAATCATTCCTCGAACCCCCGCCGAGAAAGTCATTTTACAAATCAATCACTGGTAATTTCATGCCTATTCACACACAACTCATTTGCAATCATTCCTCGAACCTCCGCCGAGAAAGTCATTTTACAAATCAATCACTGTCAATTCCATGCCTGTTCACACAGAACTCATTTGCAATCATTCCTCGAACCTCCGCCGAGAAAGTCATTTTACAAATCAAACACTGGCAATTTCATTCCTGTTCACACAGAACTCATTTGCAATCATTCCTCGAACCTCCGCCGAGAAAGTCATTTTACAAATCAATCACTGTCAATTCCTTGCATGTTCACACTTAACTCCAATTTGCAATCATTCCTCGAACCTCCGCCGAGAAAGTCATTTTACAAATCAAACACTGGCAATTTCATTCCTGTTCACACAGAACTCATTTGCAATCATTCCTCGAACCTCCGCCGAGAAAGTCATTTTACAAATCAAACACTGGCAATTTCATTCCTGTTCACACCTGAGCAAGAAGGGAGCAAGAAGGGAGTGTCCTGCCTTTGATGCCGTATATATTGCCACTGTGCACGTGCACACGTGCACGTAGGTGTTAACGAGGCATTATTATACCGTATTTCATCTTTGCATCTCATTAGAGTGTTATGAATAGTCCAACAATATAATAATAACAATAAATACATTTGTAGCATATTTTAAATAGCCCAACTTAATAATACATAGCATAATTCTTTAGTCTTAAATAGCACAACAATAAATAGCATATATATTCAGTTCAAAGTCCTAGGACGTTTGAACTGAATACATTAGGGCCTAGTTATTAAGCTAACATTGTGAAAGCTAGGTGTCAAAATGTGTCAGATCATTGACCTTCCCCGAATAACAGAAGCAAAGACTATGCATAAAGCCCCCTTACCACATGTAGACTTGAAAACAATAATACTTCTTCCATGTGGGATATTTTTGTAGGTGATACTATATATTTCTGTCATAATATATGTCCCGGCAGTGGAACCTACATACATGTGTATATGTTGTCATCTTATATGTTTAGCTGTAGAAAATTGATCTGGCTCCCTGAGGTAACTCACCTTTGGCAGCTGATGCTTCAACTACTCTCATCAAATGAGATTCACAAAAAACACAGTCCACCTTAGATAAGCCACAATAACAGACATCTGGATTATTTAGTATGCGCACTGGTATATAAGATTCCTTACCTTTCTTGTAGCAGTCACTGAAAGGATTTTGTCTTCTTAGCCACACTAATTGCATGTATTCATGTTGAAATACCTTCTCCTACCTGTTATTGTGTGTGGAGTGCTCTGCATACTCTTTAATCTGCTGGTGTTTGGCTTCACGCCCCTGCATAGTGTTCAAGCCCAAGCCACAGCCAAACTGATCAAAAAGCTGCTGAGTATGCAGAGGAACACAATGTAATTTGTCAGAATTCCACCATATTCAAATACTTGTTTTTATTTTTTTATGAATTACATTTGATAATGTAAATTATAATGTAAATGTACAACAATCTGACTAATTTATTCTTAAAGGACAACTGAGGTCTAAAATTGAACGATTTTGAAGGCAAAGTACATCAATTACTAAACTCGAAAATGCACATTTTAGAGCGAATTACGAATCTATGTTCGCGAATTTCCCTGTTAAACTTACTCAGATCGACTACCTGTTGGCCGCCATGTTGTGAGCCAGCGATTATCGCAGCGGAATGCGTGTGACGTCACAACGTCAAGCTTCTCCATGTGCTCTGTAAGTTGTTGACCACTACTCTTGGCAAACTTCTCGATTTCTTTGTAAAATGGTGCATTGCTGTGCGCCAGAATGCACCAATCATTCAGCCAAAACCGAGGGGGTGAGTTATCACAAAATCCCAAAGAATTCTAAGCTTCGAAAAGCCTGGATTTCTCGCCTAAGAAGAGTGAACCTTCCACCTTTGGAGGACTGCTATGTATGCAGCGATCATTTTGAAAATGATTGCTTTGAGGTGGACTTGATGGCGCAGTTAATGGCAAGAAAGAGCAGGAAACGTTTAAAACCTGATGCTGTCCCAAGTATCTTTAATTTCACGACGTCCAACCGACCATCAAAACGAAGATCCTCGACAGAAAATCGCACGCAACGAAAACACCAAAGACAAGTAAGTTAGTCTTACGCTTATATAATGCAGTGAAATGAAGCTTTTACTTACAAATACTTGCCATGCAGAGCATGCTGATTGCAAGTTTATGATTCTTATATAGGAATATTTAAAAACACGATAATATAATCGTAATACCATAATATAAATACAATAATTAATTTTAAATCCAATCACTTTACTAGATTAGTTTGACTTGATGACGTTGGCTACTTGGTACGTCGAAATCATGCGTCGAAACGTCGTCTTTTTAAAACACGTTATCGCTGAGCTTTATAGTTTAAAATGTATTTCTTAACAACAAATTTCTTACCAATGATTTCTTTGTTGTTTCTTTGTTTGTAATGTAGTTATTTGGGTAGAATTAGCTAAGTATGGTTCTGACGTTCTCTTCTTATGTCATTGTTATTTGTTTCTATATCCGTATTTATTTTCTATCCCATTGTTTAGGACAGTAATTTCATGCACCATAAATATTATTATTTAGTAGTAAAAGTCTAAATAGGGGCATTTCTGTTGTTTTCTATTGTTTTATTTGTGCTATGTACTACTTACATGTATTAGTGCAACTAAGGTGATTTTTCTTTTGTAAAATCTGAGGAAACACTTATATATATGGAATTTGTATTATTCATAGGCACTAGAAGACCTGCTCACCCCTAGCACTAGTGGTATTAACTTGAATGATGATGCTGGTTATCAAGTTGAATGTGTATCTGGTCCTGAAATGGATGACACTGACATCCACAAGGGAATTTGGTACCCAATGTTGCCTTGATCATAACGTGAAATGTGTTGTTACAGCCAATGCTTCTACTCAAACTGATATGGTTTTAGAAGGAGCAGACGAGCTACCAAAAAGCACAGCTGATTGTGTTCAACCCGAGGACCCACAGCAGATTTTGTGGCTCATCAAACATGATCACTCGTATGCTGCACAACAGATGCTACATGTAGGAAGTCCTTCTCCACATGGTAAAAGTGAAACTCAAGTCCTTGAAGCCATTCATGATATTGATAGTGAACATTGTGACCCCGAGTATGATAAGCATGATGATGATGATGATGATGATGATGATGATGACTATACCGTTCCCCAAGATCACCATTCAACCACTGACACAGATCCTGAATCAGAAAATATATTTGAAAAATATGTTGATGAACCAAAGTATGTGGTGTTTGGTTCCTGTTTAGTCCAGTTGTTCAAGTTGTGTATGACCTGTGGCCAGAGCGTCATCAATTGTGAATATTCTTACACTGGAAGCCTTCTATCTGTTAAAACAACCTGTTTGAAAGACCATGAACGTGTATGGAATTCTCAACCAATGCTCAACCATACATCTGTGGGGAATCTATTAATCTCCTCCTCAATCCTTTTTACAGGGAACACTTTTAGTTCAATTCAAAACTTTGCTTCTTGTTTCAATTTAAAATTGTTCAGTGAAAGGGTATTTTATAGTATCCAAGATCGTTACCTGTTTCCAATCATAAATGAGAAGTGGGAGCAAGAAAGTCGAGAGATGGTTGAGGTTTTAAAAAACACACCAAGGCTGTGTTTAAATGGAGATGGGCGTTGTGACAGTCCAGGTCACAATGCAAAATATGGCACTTATACTCTAATGGACAGTGAGACGGGTAAAATTGCTACCTTCAGTGTTGTGCAGGTTAGTGAAGTGACATCGTCCAATGCCATGGAAAAGGAAGGATTTGAGCAGTGCCTTAACAGTCTGGAGGATGATGGAGTCACAATTGGTACCATAACTACCGACCGGCACATTTCAATAAGCAGTACCATGAATAAAAACCATAGCAACATCAACCACCAGTACGATGTATGGCACCTGTCAAAATCGATAGTGAAGAAGCTCAACAATAAGGCCAAGCTAAAGCAATGTCAAGATCTTGCACCTTGGATTCAGTCTGTATCTAACCATCTCTGGTGGTGTTCAGCAACATGTGAGGGGAATGCTCAACTTCTTAGGGAGAAGTGGGTTTCGTTGCTAGACCATGTCACTAATAAGCATTCCTGGACACATGCAGTGTTATTCCATCAGTGCAGTCATCCTGTCCTTACCCATACAGAGATGAGGAGAACGGCATGGCTAAAACCAGGAACTCCAGCATTTGTGGCTCTAGAGGAAGTTGTTAATCAACCCAAATTGTTGAAAGACCTGGCCAAGCTGACTGACTTCTGTCACACAGAGGCGCTAGAAGTGTATCACTCCATGATGCTGAAGTACCTCCCTAAGCGAGAGCACTTTTCGTACAAAGGCATGGTTGCAAGAACTCAGCTTGCTGCCATTGACAACAATGAAAATTCTGGGAGAGCTCAGGCTGTTATTAAGAAAGGAGATAGCATTGGGGAGGCAAGATACAGAAAGTGCTTTCCAAAAATGCACAAACGCTGGGTTGCAAAGCCTATCATGGAAAAGAAAACATATGCCTTCTTGCCGGAAATGCAGAAGAGGATTTTGGAAACATGTCAAGATGGAACCGCTGCTGCACTACCAATTCAAGTTGACTTGCCTGACAACATTGCTAATAAACCAGCACCTGACAAGCAAGAACTTATAGAAAGACATCGTTCCAGATTCAACAGATAATTAGAAATAATTATTTATAAATAAATGAAATGTTTGATTTTATCACATGGTGTGATAAAACATCTTTTTCGTTTTAGCTTTGACCAATATACACCTGTTTTCATAAACGTTGTCCAAATAGAAAATAGTTGTTTGTTTGTTTGTTGTTTAGGAATTTAAAATTATCATATATTAAATATACAACTTGAACCTTGAATTGTCAGCCAGGCCATTGTGCAGAGAGCTTTGTTTACCTCTAGAACTCACTGATTGAAAACTTGTCATGCTCGAATACTCTGCTATTGTTATATGCCGTAATGATATGATAATTAATTCCTAAACAACAAACAAACAAACAAACAACTATTTTCTATTTGGACAACGTTTATGAAAACAGGTGTAATACTATTTCACTTTTAATTACTGACAACAATTGAGTGTAATCTCACAATCTGATTGGCTCTCAGCCATGATAGTATTATCAAACACTTAGAGTACAAACAATTAAACTGTGCAACATTTTATACTAAATAGTACTAAATAGCACTAATTAAACAATAGAAAACAATAGAAATATCACTATTTAGTACTAAATAGTATTATTAATTCAATGTAGTTGCACGGTTTAAGTGTTTGTACTCTAAACCGTGCAACATAAATAGTACTAGCCTGAATATCAGCCACTGTTATTCAGGCTAAAATAGTACTATTTAGTTCTAAATAGTGACATTTCCATTGTTTTCTATTGTTTAATTAGTGCTGTTTAGTGCAAAACATTGCACGGTTTTAGTGTTTGTACTTAGCAATGCCAAAACATGTCATGTAAAAAATAAATATTTTGCCTTAAAAATGCAAGAATTGGCAAGAATTCAGAAGTATAAAATGAAGGTACATGTACTGCATTGACAGTTTTATACGTGCACCGGGGCAGCAGGAATAGCACTTGCAACAGTAATTTATTAATAATGGTCGATTTTGCAATTGTGTTAACAATGAATAATATCACAAAATTTAATTGACATTTCGATGTCACTGACATCATTCTCAAAATGAAGTAACAAGATATCTTTTTACAAGGTATTAGCATAAGAATTCAACGCTTCGATGGAGGTATTGTTATACGAATCGTTTTGCTTTCAGGGGAGGTGACAGTTCCTTTATGTACAACATTTCATAGACCAGGCACTCGAATTTTCTTTTGAATTTGTGTACCAAAGAAAAGTTATTGTCTATGTCTGCCTTTTGCATTAATTATTTGACCAATCAATACTCCAGTTTCGAGTTGTTAAGCGATGACCGCTGTCCTTGACAATCAGACAAAAGACGCATTTGCTCAGGCTAAGCCTCAATTCAGTGTTTATTATTCACAAATACCGACGAGAACGCGAAAGTGTTGACATTCAACAATAGAAACCATTTTTAATTGCACGGGTTATTCTCGGGATTGAGGCTGAGCCCGAGCAAACGCGTCTTTTGTCAAAGAGTACAGCGGTGTCTAAACAAACTCGAAACGGGAGTATTTATATATTTTATCTATTGAACTCTTATTCTCAAGTAGTAGTAATTTGTAGTAATTCAAGATTGCTATTATATTACTGATTGTTAGTGATATAATTTGAACAGAAGTTCTGAGTTACAAAAAAAATTATAAATGAGCTTTCACAATAATAAATATAACAAGAGGGTAATGTTTTTAATTGCTTTGAATTGTTTTATTTCCTGATGCATTTTTTGACTTACTTCATTTATATACAAAGATGAAATAAAAACTAGTAATCAACTTATATTTTTAAATAATACAGTACATTGAATGGAAACTGTAACAACAGATGAAGGGGCAATTTACTCATCAGCAAAATGAAATCCCTCAAAATTGAAATCTTCCTCAAGCCCTGGGGGAGGGAAGTGAGCTCTTATACACATAACTGCACAAGAAGGAAGGATAACACGGACATCTTTACCTAGAAATCCCCAACACCATCTGGCCAGTTGACGGTAAGCTATGTGATGATACTGCTTATGTTCAGGTCCTTTATAAGCATCCTTATACTGTTGTTTATATTGAAACCAGGCTGTACGTAGAACCCACTTATTTGTACAGACAGCTTGGAATCCTGGATGCTGTGTGATGCATGGTGGTATAGGCTGATTGGTGTACATTTCACCGTCATTGACAACACTTTGACAAGTTGTAACTGTTGCCTCTATCTCTTGGCAGCAAATACATTCCTCAACTCTATCCATAACCTGGCAACTACCACACTGACACCATCATGCATGAAAACAATATAAAATATACAGTAGAATTAGGGAAAATCAGTAAAACAATAATGAATGAAAAAGTAAAAATACAGTCACTACACTACATACACCGGTGCATTCAGAAATCGTTTATTGTATACATTTGTTGAACAATCAGAAACGACTGTCTAACTACAAGAAGTTTAATTATCTGACTACAAATCAGTCGAACTTCTTGAACTTCTTGGGTGCCCACGGTTTTTCGATTCGCACTGTAGCATACATGCACGGCATACCTTATAAGTTTATAGCAAATATACATGACATTTCTGCCTTTCTGGTGTGTACATGTAGCACTGAACAATTTCAAAAACAAATATTTATGAACCACCATTAAGTTACATGTGTAAGTTCTTACTGCACTGTACGCTCTTCATAAACATTCTAAAACGTGACTTATAATTTATACATACCAATCTGAATTGGCCAGTCGACTTAAATCTTCCTGTTCTTCCTCTACTCCTTGAATTTCGTTGTCACTGGCACTACTACCAGGACTGGCAGGAGTAGGACTAGATAACTCACGCTGTGGCTCGAACTGATACGGTAGAATCGTAAACTCCTCGCTCTGGTCCCTGAATTCCGCCCCAAAATCATCATCACTGCCTGAGGATGAACCTGATGATCGTTGTTCCGAGTCTGAACTAGGTTCTGAAGACATTTAAGCAGTGTATATCTTTCGGTCTGCATGTATAAACAACATGGCAGAGAACGACGCAGAGAACGCTGCGAGCTTGACGTTGTGACGTCATGACCCTATTTTTCTGAGCCCGCGATAAAAGTGCAAGATGGCGGCCACCAGGTATTCGATCTGAGTAAGTTTAACAGGGAAATTCGCGAACATAGATTCGTAATTCGCTCTAAAATGTGCATTTTCGAGTTTAGTAATTGATGTACTTTGCCTTCAAAATCGTTCAATTTTAGACCTCAGTTGTCCTTTAAAACAACATTTTATTTGTTCAAAAATTGTAATTTCCTTTATTCACATGTATTCTTTGATAAGTAATTTTTTTCTGCATATTCAAATACTAGCTTGTTTGCCAAGTTATGAGGAATGAGACTATTATCCAATGCTTTTTGATTTTTGTGGCAAAACAATAACACTAAATAGCTAAAAAAAGAGATAGAGTGCAAACACTTAATTAAACCATGAAACAGTGCTAACTTTAATTAACACTAAATAGTGCAATTGTTTCATTGGTGCTATTTTGCACTAACTAGTTTGTACTGTTTCACGGTTTTAGTGTTTGCACTCCAGTACATGTATTCTCTGAATATATTCAAATACTTGTTTGCCATGTGATGACTAATGAGGAATGAGACTATTATCCAATCCTTTTTGCATGATTTAGTTTTGTGGCAAAACAATGACAATAAATAGCTACAAAAGAGATAATACTCTCTGAATATTTAAATACTAGCTTGTTTGCCATGTTATGAGGAATGAAACTATTATCCAATCCTTTTAACACCAAATAACTAAAAAAGAGATAATACATGTTTTCAAAAACGGGTGCCCTTTTGGTGCCCTTTTACAAAATACAAAATGGTAATAAAATAGCAAGAAAGGAATTAACTAGAGAAACAAAAGAAATGCACTCAAGCTGAACTCAGGCTCATTGTTTCTCTAATCAATTATTTTTTACTATTGTACTATTTTGTATTTTGTAAAAGGCAACGTTTTTGAAAACAGGTGTAGATATTTACATTTAGTATTTACATGCATTTCGTTTCAAAGAAATGTTCTCCTTTTCCTGTCTTTTTCCCTTTGTCTTCTCCTCCTTCTGCTCTCATTCCTGATAATTGGTATCGGTTCATTCTGTCTCCCATCACTCTCCACACACTGTCTCTCGTCCCTCTCCACATGCTGCTGTCTCTCATCCCTCTCCACCCACTGTCTCTCGTCCCTCTCCACCCGCTGTCTCTCGTCCCTCTCCACCCGCTGTCTCTCGTCCCTCTCCACCCGCTGTCTCTCGTCCCTCTCCACCCGCTGTCTCTCATCCCTCTCCACTCGCTGTCTCTCGTCCCTCTCCACTCGCTGTCTCTCGTCCCTCTCCACCCGATGTCTCTCGTCCCTCTCCACCCGCTGTCTCTCGTCCCTCTCCACCCGCTGTCTCTCATCCCTCTCCACTCGCTGTCTCTCGTCCCTCTCCACTCGCTGTCTCTCGTCCCTCTCCACCCGATGTCTCTCGTCCCTCTCCACCCGCTGTCTCTCGTCCCTCTCCACCCGCTGTCTCTCGTCCCTCTCCACCCGCTGTCTCTCGTCCCTCTCCACCCGCTGTCTCTCGTCCCTCTCCACCCGATGTCTCTCATCCCTCTCCACCCGCTGTCTCTCGTCCCTCTCCACCCGCTGTCTCTCATTCCCCTGCCTGTTCTCCATCTTCTTCTGTCTTTCTTCCATCTTCTTTTTCTGTCTCTCTTCCGTTTCTTCCTTTTCTTTATCTTCATCATCTGTAAATTAATAAGAAGATATACATTAATGTTACATACTTCTGTCTAATATTACTTTCATGTTCTCCCAAATTGATTTTGAAAATTCAACATCCACACCATCCATAACATACATTTGTAACATCCTTTCATAAGATCTTTACCTTTATCTATCACAATTATTGTCGATTCATTACCTCTCTCATTTAATGGGCCATTGTTATCTTTGAAGACAATCTGAAAGTTAGAAGAAAGGAAGGGGAAGCATCATCTAAAACCACATTATCATACAAGAACTGATAGACACACTGCTACATACACTAACTTAGTGCTATATATATATAGCACTATATATATACGGTGAATACTTATAAAGTAATAATTAACACAGTAATTTATAACTTAGCTATGTGCATAAGGCATTAAATTACCCATGGTACATACTTATAAAGTAATAATTATCACAGTAATTTATAACTTAGCTATGTGCATAAGGCATTAAATTACCCATGGTACATACTTATAAAGTAATAATTAACACAGTAATTTATAACTTAGCTATTTGCATAAGGCATTAAATTACCCATGGTACATACTTATAAAGTAATAATTATCACATTAATTTATAACTTAGCTATGTGCATAAGGCATTAAATTACCCATGGTACATACTTATAAAGTAATAATTATCACATTAATTTATAACTTAGCTATGTGCATAAGGCATTAAATTACCCATGGTACATACTTATAAAGTAATAATTATCACATTAATTTATAACTTAGCTATGTGCATAAGGCATTAAATTAAAAAAATTACCATCATGTCCTCATCTCCAGGTGTATCTAATGAATTTCCTAAGCAAACGCCTTCTGATTCAGACACTCATGTCCTCATCTCCAGGTGTATCTAATGAATTTCCTAAGCAAACACCTTCTGATTCAGACACTCATGTCCTCATCTCCAGGTGTATCTAATGAATTTCCTAAGCAAATGCCTTCTGATTCAGACACTCATGTCCTCATCTCCAGGTGTATCTGATAAAACAAACTTACAGTATTATTGTATTTATTGTACTATACATGTATACCAATATCTGCTAATTATATTAATAATTATATGTTGAAGACAGTAAATTATATTCGCGTTAAATCCTTTCCTGTATGTGCAATGCGACCTTTCAAATGATACTTTGTAAGCACATCATGCATGTACTTACCTCATTGTCGCTTTCATTTGGAAGAAACTGTGGCTGTTGAAATACAAAATTAAGTAATTACATGAGTGTTTTATCGGATATATAAACCATGACGCGAAGCAGAGATATCTAATCCAACACTCTAAGATAAATTTTATTTATCTGTGCGTCTATGCACTATTCTCTATATAATTATTATTATACTGTAGACTTTTCTTCATGATCTTTATATTTCTATATACAATTTAAACTATATCATATGCTTGGAATTCTAGTGTAATTTGGGATGTATACAGTACACCTATTTCAAAAAAGGTTGGCATCTGAAATATGGATCTGAAATCTTATTATTATTGTGGGTATAAGTTGTGATCTATCTTGTAATTACTGGAATATGCCACGACCTTTAGGCGAAGACCTGCGTTGGCGAATAGTGTGGCTATGAGTGTTTTTAGGTCACAGATTCAGATTTCAGATTCAGATTTCAGATGCCAACGTTTTTTGAAATAGGTGTATAATATTACAATGACATTCAAATTGATCCCAATTTGCACTTGAAATACTACTAAAATGTATAAATACTTACATCTTTATCTAGAATGCTTTGCTGCTGCTGTTGTCTAAATTAAGAGTATCATGAATTAATTACCATTGATATTAAATCAAACTATTTATTGTCTTTGTTTTTAAATTTAGTAAGTTGACAAGAGGGGATTTTCAATTTCTTGTACTCACTTGATGGACACTCTAAAAGAATACAATGCCTCTTTTGAGGTGCTAATGCAGTCCATTAGATGGCGCTGTGAACCAAAGCCTATAATAAGGAGAAGATCAGTTTTATAATTACAATATGATTTTTTTAAATTATAAATTTAAAAATATTTATTACTTAAAATTGTTGAGATTGGCTATAATTAATAATTTATTTTATGATAACTCAGCATACCAATCTGACTGTGCAACACCTTTAGGCTTCCAGCATTGCCTGGCACCACTACTGGAATGCACAGAATGACATTTGTCCCAGCTCTTTTGCCAAATCTTTCAAGTACTAACAAGAGAAAAAAGTTGTAAAATGAGTTAAATGTGTAAAAACTCTAATATTATAAGTGCCCTAATAAGTGTCCTAATAAGTGTCCACCCTTTTCACTGAAATTTGAAATAAGTGCCCCCTTTAATAAGTGCCCCCTCCCCACCTGTCGCTTTTTCATTCACGCTATTAAATAGGGGATTATTAAAGTGCTACTTAGACGAAAATCGATCGAAGTTTAATTTAGCTGAAACTTCATTGAATAATTCTTCAATGGTCTAATAATAACTAGTTAAAATCTTTTTTCGATATACCAGAGGGAAGTACTATATTTTCATTAATCTTTAGAGGTGTCAGTGACGTCATCTACTCAACCCAACATTCAGCTCCATACATTTCTTTGTATTTTGTGAGTGAAAATATCTCAATATTTTGTTCAGATAACAGCTCTGCATTGAAGACAACTGGTCAGAAAATCAATCCTAAGCACATATATTGTAAGAAAACTCCTTCACCCAAACTTTTAGCTTCATAGAAATAAAATAATTCAAGAAACTAAACACAAAGAAATGTATGGAGCGAAGCTGTGTTGATTGTTACGGTTGAGTAGATGACCTCACTGACACTTCTAAAGATTCATAAAAGTGTAATACTTCTCATAGGAATTTTGAGTAAACACATTAACCAGTATTGTATGGCTCTTTGAGATTATTTCAGTGAAGTTTCAGCTGAATTAAACTTCGATCGATTTTCGTCTAAGTAGCACTTTAATGCTACTATGTACGTTAGAACTTTTTGGGAAAATATTTCACAATTTGTATATTTAGAATAAAAAGGAAAAGAATGTGCACTGTTTGAATGGATTTAAAATTTGGTCAAATGTTATGTGCTAGTCCCCCTTTAAACTTTCCCGTTGAACTTATTTTAATTCTTACTTCCTTTAGGTTGAACAGAGGTTTTCTTTGTAAAAACTAAGAGAGGGAAGTCCTCTGACATTACTTCATTAGAAAGAGACCTAGAATTAAGTACATGTATATTAGTTTGTAAAGATCATTCCCAAATACTAAACACAACAACAATCGATTATAATTATCCTTGTACAGTGGAACCTCTATAATACGGACACTGAAGGGTCAGAAAAAGTATTATTGTTGAAAACAGATTTATTTCTCCATGGTTTCATCTATATATTGTTCTCAAAACATAATCATTGAATTTATAATTAATACAAATAATAAAAATAGTTAAAGTAGTGATCTAATAAAAGTAATAAAAATCTAATGTGGATAAAACTACCTGAAATGGCTTTATCTATAAATAATACAACAATATTTTTTCTAATTTTTTAGGTTCACTGCAGTAAATGTTTATTGCTTGGGCTGCCTGTGATTTGTTTTCGAAAACTACAAACGTTTCGATCCTTCCTCGGATAGAAATATAATATAGTGCATCCTGACGGCAATTACAAGATTTTTAATAATGAATTCCATACATGTTTACAAATTATATCCAATGTTTTTGGCATCAAATTATATGCAACAAAGTGCTCAATATGGTGGCGTAGAGCGAATATAAAGTAAAGAAATAATTGAGTCGACGTTGAGTAACAATTACATTTTATAACTACAGAACTGTTTCGTATGATAGCGGATTGACCCTATCACACTCATCAGGAGTAAAATGTAAAATGTTAAAGTTCTGACTAAAAATGATTACATCAAGTTGATTATATTGAGATGTGCATGACTTACTCATGTATGTACGTGCAGGTGTGTACTTACGCGAATGCCTGCATGTTGACATGATATTATATATACATGTACATGTACCTTAAAAATGGCTGAAAATTATCAGCAGGGGACATATTTCCCACAAGAAAAAGGATGCTCCTGCAAAGGTTGAGTGCTTGTTGGCATGCCTAAAACAAATTACAGAGCAAATATGTCAATGTGAATGTACAATTATTGCAATGTACTGGTATTGTTATGTTGTAAAAGGTTTTAAAATAAATTAGACATTCTAGTTGTACCTCTTCGACATCGTTGTTGATGAAGAGCAAATCACCTGCCCCTCTCTCTGCCAACCATTGCTGTGCTTTAGCTAAAAATAGTAATTATAAATTTCAATTTCAATTTCTTATTTTTTTCGCAATTATATCCTAGAACATGCATATATACTGGGACATATGGTGTAATACATGTAACTGTTTCATTTGAAATGGCAAGAAGACCCTCTTCCTCTTTTAAGGTTCCAAGTGCAAATTATAGTGATTTTAAACAATGATTATCCAACTATCGCTTTTTATTAAAATGGCCAACAACTTTAAACATTTTTAAACAAACTAATAACACATCTTTTTTTAAACTTGCTTAAATTATTAGATCACTACTTTTACTATTTATTACTTGGGCACTAACGGAGGAAGTGGCCGAGTTATAAAATGCACTTGTTTGTTTTTATTTTTTGGTAACTACGAAAACGACTCTGATTGTTGTAACGGATTTACTAATTTTCGTCTACATTGTCGAAAAATTTATTTGATTTGATTCCCTATAAAATGTAAGCAAAAATATTTTGGTATTATTTAAACACCAAGTAAAAAAAACAGTTCCATAATTTAGTCGAAAATTAGTATGTATAATAAGTGAACATTTTCGTGACTTACCGAGGTGCGAACCCGGCCAGAAAATCATGGGAAATATTGTTTACCAAGTATTTTTACCCGAATCCACCACGTACATTCATTTTGAATGTCACTTGAATTTGCTTCACCACAATGTTCTCGTTTAGTACAAGACGTTCATGAAGAATATGGCTGCAAATAGAAACTACCATGATCCTTCAGGGTCGCACCTTTCAGAGTGTATGCATGTGTACATTTTGAAAGTCACACCACTGCGTGATTTTGGCCTGGTATTTTCTACAGGTTGGCTTATATATAGGAGGGATATATCAAAATGAACATCAAATACGCGTGGTATTTTCTAATCCTTTATTTCAATTACAAAACAAAAGAAAACGCGGGTTCAGGTGAATAGTAACATATTAATAACACCATGATTTAATAGCCTTCAAAGCACGCACTTTGAAGTCTTTTCAATAATTTCTTAGGTAATTTTACTTCAACTGCGGGCCAAAGGAAAACTATCTATTCTAATTCTGAACAAATGCAAACACTTTCATGACAGTAATTTAGATAGTAGAAACATATCAAAACAATTATTAGTGTTCATCAGGTTGTATGATTGCTGCATACAAAATGACACAATTGAGCAGTATATGTTTGTACTTGGCTTGTTGCGCACATGCAACATATAAGTATATAATGACAGTGATTTAGATGACAATAAACTTTGTTGAGTAATGTGAGATGTTTGTTAAATCTATGTTGATTGGGGATGACCAGTCATTAAATATGGAGGGGGTGGGGATAGAGAAAAAAAGTGTGTGGGGGGTCGGAGAGTGAGGGGCTGGGTTGCCGATTTTTGTATTTGCTGTATTGCAAAGGGGGGGGGGGGGGGGGGGGGGGGGGGGGGGGGAGGGGTTCTCAAAAAAAGAGAGAATCGAATGATAGGGATGGGGAGGGATCGGTCCCTTATTAGAGTACAAAGAGTTAAACCGTGAAATATAATTAGCTCACTACATATTTACTTTAAACTGCAACATTTGGGTATGTTAAAATAATAGATGTAAATAAATTGACTAGGACGTCTTCTCCTATACCCCCTTTCCATTCTCTCCACATTCTTTCATTTAAAAAAAGATTGAAGGTCATCACGTAAAACCCCTCTTCTTTCCTTGATTTTTTGCTTTAATTGGTTCCATTTCGATTCGATGTTTTGGGTGTGAACACCAGTAACAGGATCCACAAAGTTAATGGAGTGGTTCACCACTCTGTGTGACGATACCTTACTGGGTAGATGCTGTTCCAAATGATCGTATGCAGCCCAATCGTCGGAATGTACTTCACTTCCGGGCTTCAGGCATTGATCCATGATTGGCAATAGAGTCGCTCTGTTTCTTCTTGGAACAACTTGATAATAACCTCTTGTCCGTTGAAATTCTGTTGTTACTATACCAAAAACCCACACATCTGCATTCCGACGTCCTCTGTTGTACTGTGATGAAAGACAAGAAGATGCCACACTTGTTGTTATCGTGAGACCGAATTTTAACTACTAACAACCAAACACATGATCAACCGGCTGTTTTTATGCGCGGTAAGTTTGACTTACGGAATTCATACTGCAAGCATTCATTCGTAACACTCTAACAACCAATGTAGTGTTAATTAATTTATCGTTGTAGTTAATTTATTATGCATTTAGCGCATTAGCCTGTAAATCAGTGTATTATAATCTAACAACCAAACACATGATCAACGCTGTTTTTATTCTCGGGAAGTTTGACTTTTTGGCAAACATAGTTTATTATAGCTTTCCTTGGGTTTGTGGTTAAATTTGCTTTCGTCGCATTGGACGATTGAGTTTGGACCACCAAACGGTATAAAGGGGTACGTTGAAATGTCTTCTGAGCAAACGTCTTCTAGAACCCTGTAAAACTTTCTGACGACATTCCTACTATGTCCAAGGGCTCTAGCAGTCCGTATTCTCGCGGTTTCCTCTGACCAAAAGTATATGAATAACATGGCGTTACCCAAAGAGATTTTTGGGATTTTGGCAAATATGCTGTTGCATCTAACATTTCGCTTTTTGTTGCATCTTCTACATCTCCTAAGAAAAGGGTATTAAATATGTCAAATTTTATATCGAACATGTAACGGTGTATGTTTATAAACTGATTGCTTACCAAACATAACCATCAATGTGGTTGTCCGTTCTGTGAACGAGCAACATGTTCTGGTTGCAATCACCACAGTAGAGCGGGTTTGGTAGTAACGATCTTCTTTGTAACCATTTGATGATCTTATGATTAGACCTTCTTTTAAGATTACTGAAGTATTCGAGATTCATGTTTGCGATTTATCCAGGCGATTGAGATTTGTGTGTGGAAGACCAGTGAAGAAGTAACTCAACGAACCAATCAACAGGAGACCCGAGCTGTTGCTAAGAAACGTGTAAACATCAACAAACCAGCAAAAATAAAGTCAAACAAACTCACGTCATGGTTAGCGATTTACACCTTGTTCACACCTCAGTATTGTTCGCATATTCCCAAACAATAGAATTGACCATATCTCATGTAAACGGGGCCTCAGGCTCATTTTGGTGGAGGGTTATATCTGTATGGCACTAAAATTCACAATATATTATTGGAAAATTTCACGTCATTGTGGTATTTTACTTTTGAGATACAGAGTTTTTATTTTGTTGGTCTTTGACTCATTGTGTTTATTACAAGTCATGAATCAGTTCATGTTAATTACACACGGGTCGAAATAACATTTCAAAAACAATCAGCAACACTGAATGTACAGTGGTACTGTTTGAGCAAAATTGGCATACAGTCATACAACTGACACCAACTACACCTACTACGCCAACTATGGCTACTACACCTTCCAGAGGAGTGCGGTTCTGCAGGATAAATCGTAAAATATTAGTACTTCACGCAAACCTCTGATTTCACGATTGTGTGATTATACGAATCTCCGATTTTACAATTATACGATTTTAATACTGCCTCATACGAATCTCCGATTTTACGATTCTACGATTTTAATCCCACCTTATACGGAATCTCCGATTTTACGATTCTAATGTGCTTAAATTTGTTCAGAAATCGGTTGCTTTGCCGTTCTGCCGACTCTGTACGTATTTGTTCCATGAACGAGGCATCTATTGTTATTCAAATCTTGACCTGGTTTTGGTCATTGGGATCTAGTGTTTTCCATTCTTCTTACCTTCTACAGCTTTGGCATCTTTAAGTCTTTTGCTGTATGCCCAGGGCTTCCATGTATCACATTCTGAAAAACCAATACTGCAACCTACCTTGTTCAGGTCATCTTTTGAAACATTTGCAAATGGAGATGGGTATGTTGCTGCATTATTTAATTCCCCTGAGAACGTTGCCAACCATTTTTGGTCAGCAGGTACAAGTTCAAAAACAAATGTGCACTCAATACCCCTGATAGTATATACATTAGATTCAATATTTGGCAAGTCCACATCACGCAGCTGAGAGGCATTACCTTTTCATGTGGGGATGTTCCTCCTTGCAGTTTGCCCCCAACAGGATGAAATTGTCATAACATGACGCCACTCGGTCAGTTATGTTAAGAAAGGATATCAGCCAAGCAGTGGCCTCATTGTGTTTTCCGAAAGGGGCACCATCAGCCCCAATGGCTACAGCAAAAGCCCCCTCAGCATTTCCAAACCAGTCAAGTGACATAACTTCTGCCTGTTCTAGGTATAGATAGAGATTAGCGAGATCAATTAAATACTTCTCTAGATCTCTGCAGCGTCCACTAACTGGTTCTAGCAAATCACCACTTTCTTCTGAAAACTCACCTACTTGCGCCTGGGGTACTGGTAGTAATTCACCTATATCATACGATGTCATAAATTTGATCAGTTTTTTATATTCTACCAACCTTGGAAGATATTAATGTCCGGCAAAGGTGTGACGACATTTTGCTACCCTTTTCTTTAATTTCCCTGATGCAGCTTTATATATGTTGGCTGACATTTTGGCAATTGATTCATATTTTCTTCTACTCAGTAGCCCTCCAGTATAAAATACACTTGCAGACCTAGATATATTTTCAATACTCTTTTCAAAGGCAGCAATATATTTATTCACTATGCCTGGTAAAATCTTATTTCTAACTCTATCAGAACAGCTAATGTAACTAGTGAGCTCTTTATTACTTTTACAGTTTACTAGAGTAAGCCATAAACCAGCACGGGCATCCTTGTTCTGCTGCTTAGCTGTCCGATTTGTAGTAGAATGAATAAGTCTGTTTAGCTGCAAAGTCTTTGTTCTAAGTAAACAATAATAATAATAATAATAATGAAAATAAAAATAATAAAATTTGCCATAAAATGCAAACAAAATGTAGCATGAGCACATATCAAATACAACTGTACAATATTTTCCTGTAATGACCAATCGAAATAATATATTTGTGTTAACAGTAGTCTGAGTACAAACACTAAAACCATGCAATGCTTTACACTAATTTCAAGCACGTGCTGGCTCCGTGGTGTGTGAGCTATTCGTCATTCTATGTGTCTGTATTCTTATTGACAATGGTAAACCAGCCAATCAGATTGCGAGATCATGCTCTGTTACTGTAAAATACTAAATAGCATTACCTAAACAATAGAAAAATATAGAAATATTGATATTTAGCACTAAAGAGTACTACAGTACATGTATTTATGTTGCACGGTTTAAGTGTTTGTACTCTACAGAAGACTATTGCATTTGATAGGTGTACTCATTACTACTTAATGTACATTACCTATGTCGCCTTGCCATAGACTTGGACAGCTGAGGCACATCAGAATTGCTAGTGAGAACTGTTGGCTGTGCATTCTTCCTTGGTAGATGTGCCATCTCATCCAATGCGAGTCCTCTACAAGTATCATAAAGCCTATGTATTAATTAGTTGCCTTTTGTTGCCATTAGTGACCCTCAGCCTAATTATGGATGACTTCTTGATCCATGATATTAGTAGTAGTATTAGTAGTACTATTAGCAGTGTTTCGATATTTATATACCTCCTTTTTTAGGCTTTCCAGTTGCAATTGAAGCTGCTCCAGTTCTTGCTTGGCTTTGATAATATCTTGATGTTTTTCAATTGCCTGCTCTCTCAGCTCTTTCCTATGCCCTGCCAGCATTCCAATGTCATATCTTGGTTTACCCATTGATGCTTGCAGTTCCAGTAAACAAAGTTCAATGATGTTGAAACAGCAGTTTATTCACATATCACTCACAGCACACGAGTCATACTAATTTTTGCTTACAAACACAGCTCACATGAACTTATATTTACACTTTTTTACACTTTTGCTTCTATTTCAATGTTGTGTAACCCCACAATTGTTCCAAAAAACCAGTTTGCCCTAAAATGAACAGTTTGACTATTATTCTTAAAAGTCACCACAACAGGGTTGTCTCTGTCCACGACAATCTTTGCTGTACCTTGGTTCAAAAATGTTCGCTCCAGAAATTCCTTGACCTGCTCTCCGGTTCCTTTCTTCAATACAAACACCAGCTTCTTCATATGATTATGAGTGCAATATAACAATTTCAGTTTGCTGTTTGCTTTGTTCAATTGTCGTCTCGTAGGAATTAGAAGAAGCAATAGATAAAATAATATCGAACACCTGTTCATCAACGTCCCTTGAAAATTCTATCAGCCAAGGATTTCTTCTAGCACCTTTTCTTCTGAGCCTCCGTTTAATGTTTGTGCACCAGTGTAATAGCTCTGTCTTAGCGGTTACAAACGCACGAATGAACCTACAAGAAAAAACAAATAAGCAAGCGCTTTATAATACTGCTGGTAGAAATTCACGGAGCAGCAACATGGTAGCCTAATATTTAGCACAAGACTTTAAAACACATCCTTTGGCAATCGTATCGTTTCGAAATTTCAAAACAGGGATAATTTCCCGTTATTTTCATCGAAATTCTGATGACTTTTAACTCAAATATTGTGTATATCCGTACTTACCGAAAACATATCTTTCTTGTTTGATGCCTGATTTTCTTCGGAAATGGCTCTATTTCTGCAGGAAAGTCTGCTTGACACGATGGCCGACAGTCGAAGAAGAGAAGCCAAGTGAGAACCCAGTTTTCTTCAGTTAAATATGACCGTGATCAACTAGGGAGAGGGCCCAGAATGCATTGCGAGCAGAGCGCGCGTCATTCAAATTTTTCCTAGGGCGTTTGTTTTGAGACTGATTTCGCCAGTGTGCAAGTATTTAAATTACATAAGTTACCGTGAAAATGTAAAGTTGTTTTAGTTCGTCCATGGCTTTGTCCGCCGTCTTGTGTTTCCGTGTGTGTTTTTGCCACAGTTGCGTTAGTTGAGGGGAGTCATTGAGTCTGAGATTGCCAGATTTAGTTGAGTCGTAGTCGCCATGCTCGGCTTGAAGATAGAGTGAGCGTGCTTTAGTGGTCATTTTAAAGCTGACGTTGTGTTCATTGTAGGTTTCTTTGGTCTTGTTTTGACCGGAGAGGAAGCTGGTCGCTTCTCCCCAATAGGAAGTCTTTCTGCGTAAACTTTGCTGGCGTCAACGAAGGTTGTGCTGGTGTTATTAGCCCAGCAGCTGGTTTCTGCGTCTGTTGATGGCGCGTCTTCGTCGATGACCAGCTTTCCTCCCCGGTCACTTGTAGAGGTTTCTGACTCAGTCAGAGATGGAATCTCGTGCCTCTGAGTCAGGAACTGTCATGGTGTCGTTCACTGTAGGGGTGAAGCTGTCTTTGCCGTTGGTGTGGGTGTCTGTTTTTTCTTGTTTAAAGGGCATTCACGGACCAGGTGTTCGAGTGATGAACACCTGACGCACGTCTTGGGCTGCCCAGTGTATTTTATGCCGATGTTGTGACCGGCATAATGAATACGACTGGGTATAGCCTGCGTCAAGGTGTCGAATTCGATCACTCGAACACCGTTTTCGAACTTTTTAAGATCTGCTTCTTTGTATTTCAGTCGCCTGATGTGGAGTATCTTTCCATACCTGGCCATGATATCTTGCAATTCCTTGTCGGGAAATTGTATGGGTACAAACACGGACACGTGTATCTTGGTTTTCGCCACGCGAAGGTCATAGTGTCGACCACCGAAGTCCAAGCCATTTGCCGCGATGTTTGTGGCTTCTTGGGCTGTACGGCAGACGATGTCGATGGCTCGCCCGCCGTATGAGGCTTGGGCTCCGAGGATCCCCTTGTGGCATGTTTTGAGAGCACAAAGTGCTTGGATTACGGTTATTTCGTCGTCTTTGGACAGTTGAATTCGGGCGATGCATCCATCGGAAGTGTATTTCGCAATGGGGTGTCTTGGTGATGTCTTTGGAGGCAAAATTCGCTCGGTATAAAAGCGAATTTATAAAATCTAACTGACTCGGACCGTGCTTGAGTCGGTTATCTGCTGACTGGAAGAAAGATTTCTCGATATAGGTGAGAAAGAGAGGTAGCACCGACAGCAAGTTGCGAATATCATTACGGCTTCCTAGTTACGAATTACAAAACCTCTTTCCAGTGTGGGATGAGTTGAGCTGTATCCTGCGCATGGCAGTGATGTCACAAGTACCTTTACAAGAAAGTTTTGTAATTTTCTTGTATTATTTGCTTAGAATTTGTATACTGTTATAAATCAAGGTAAATTGGGATGGAGTTTTAAAAGTCGTTTATAAAACTCGAGCCCGTGTTATATGCCGATAAAACACGGTCTCTCGTTCTATAAACTTCACATTGAATGATGATGAAATAAAATTGAATTGAATTGAATTGAATTGAAAATTTACTAAATTAGAGCTGCTCTTTTCATTTCTGGAGTTCATTTTGACACTGGTGTCCAATTTAAGAAGTGTGACCTCTTAGTGCAAGTAGCCTATTTGAGTTAGCACACATGTTTGCACTGATCTGCTATCGAATTCTCCCCAACTTAACTCGGTTTTCATGGGAGACGTGATCCATTTCTTTTAAAAACTATCAACTATGAACTTGTTCTGATCTCTGTTCGCAATCGCAGGTTTGTGTTGGACGCTTTGTTTACCTTGCATTTTGAGTTTCACTTCAAGCATGGTGTTCGAGTTTTTGAAGAGAGCAATCCCAGAGATTTGAATACCTTTTTTATGCGGAGGGCTGTTGAGATATATTTCAAGACCACTTAAACCAATTAAAGTGTTTCTTGAGTATTCGCCTCCTTTATTTCGTGCCTCCGTGTAAAACAACTGTCATTCAGTTGTTTGACACTCAGTTCATGTGGTTGCTTACTATATAAAGTATTGTATAATTCCCCATTCGCAGTTAATGGATGAGAATAGCAATAACAAGAATCACAAACAATGCTACTAAAATAATAGAAGACGGTGGGCAGAAATGGTCCTAAATCGGTCCTATAATCGTGAATTGACTTTATATCTTTATTATCGTTCTCTTTATATCTCGCAACTCGAACATATTCAATTGTGCGCACAGTAGTCACAACACATTCATTTGCACAATTGTGCATGTCTAAAGCGTTAAGCTCAGGAGAATCTTCTTCAAAAGTATTATCCATTTCAGATATGGTTCGAAGTTGCTCCGACCACACTCCAAAAAATCCGGCAAGGTAAACACAAATCGAGATTTTGGCTGGCATCTAGCACACAGGGATCCCAACATAACACAGGGAAACCGTCAAGACTAGTGTTGTTGCTCGCCTTACGGCTTCGCAGTAATAATAATAATAAGCTTTATTTAAGCAGGAAGCACCTTCAGTAAACTGTTCTCCCATGTGTCCCAGACATCAGGTGTCCCTTCCCCTCGTGTAGATTCGGCTTAAGAAAATATATCTTGTTCAATTGTACTAATTCAAGCAGTGGCAAAGGGTGCTTTCCATTGTTGTAATTTAACAAAAAACATCTATTTACATGACAACAGCGGAACAAAATGTTCCAAAGCAGTGAAATTTCCGCTAATTCGGAAAACTATAATGTGTAATGAAAGAATTTGCTAAGTTCAGTTATTTTGTCACCTGAGGATTGGATTACATTTGCCTTGTAATCCACGCCATCTATTGTGCATATACTCCTTCTCATTTAAATATTTGCAATGGTCTGACCGGAAAATTGTATGACTTCTTTCATCTGGAAATTTTAAAAGTTGATATTTTTACGTGAATAGATCTGAAAGACAACAACAAAAAAATGGCGTAAGTCTTGGTACAGTATTTAATGTGAAAAAAAGCGAAGAAAATCAATTGAAAGCATTAAGCTTACTTACTACGCATTAATGTCCTTGCAGTCATTATATTTTTCTTCATTCAATAAGCTTTGAAATTCAAATATATCCTACACTGTACAGGGAGTCGATCCTCACTATTTGATAGGAGAGGCTCAACAACAAAAAATTCAAGTAAACCGCTCTTTTGATTCAATGTATCTTGCGTTCATTAGCGTTTATTTTTGAACGCACGCAAATGAACGTATGGTTTATTTTGCGTTCATTTGCGTTTATTTTCAAACACACGCAACATGAAGGATGTTAGTTTCGATCGGTACTGTACCTTATCACAAATTATTTGTGCTGCCTATTCCAAGCCAGTCGTGATGAGCTGGTATAAGGCTGTTTTATAAAAGCATAACACAATATCTAATTATTGTTGAACGGTCTGCGTCCTTCAAAGGCTTGTTCTCTTCTATGCACTTTTGAACATTTGGTGGTATTGTGAAGCATTGGGGCCTTATCAATTCCAGAACAACTCGCACCAGTTGTTCTAGTGGATACAAAGTTGTATGAAGAAGTCTGGAGGACTGAAGGGTACTTGCTCATTTAGTCACTTCTCATTGACAGATGTTCATTTCCGTTCACACATGAAGAAAGCAGTTTATGTGTAGCTATTGTATCCAATCTAATTCCTGCTTGGTCATCACTTCCAGGATGTATTATGTTAGTGGCATGTTTGTACTGGAGCTCATCAAGGGCAACATAAAACGATAAACTCCAGTGTTGGTATGGATTATATTTGATATTAAATCCCTTCCTTGGTCTCTTACTAACAACATTTGTAAGTCCATGATATCTAGCTGCTGATTTTGGAGGTTTGTTTCGAGCATATCACAGCTGTACAACATTGCCATAATATAGTGTATCCCATACTAAATGTTCTTAAAAGAGCGTGTCCATGAGAGGACCAGGCATGGGTGACACTAGCCTGCGAATACAGCCGCTTTTTGGCGGTCGCGCCACAGGGTCTCCCCTTTCAAAGAAGAGTCTGCTTTGTGAGTGCAAAATTCCTGTACTGTGACGTCATTTTAAACCCGAGTCTGGTCAAAGAAGCTGATTGGTCAGCTAGCTGGTAATCACATTATTTGCATAATTAAACTCGTATTTGCAGAACCGAAACCAGAACAACCAGAACAAAATATTATAATGTCGAGCCGTAGGCGATTGTATCGGGCTTATCATATGCACAGATGAATAAAATCATGTTCTACAATAATTTTGGTTGCCGAATCAACGAACTCAGGCCATTTGGAAGTAGTGTTCACAACATGAGCGGCTGTGTTGTATGAGGTCACAGTATAGTAATTTTGCACTCACAACGCAGACGTTTCTTTGCGGAAGACCCCTGTGGCAAGCGCCAAAAAGCGGCTGTATTCGCTGTATTTTAAAGCCAGAAAACTAAAACATTACACAGTACAGCAGAACGCCTTTTAGGGAAATGTAGATTTCATTTTTGACTTATGATCTAGACTGTGAAATAATTTTCTCAAGTTGTAGTTTTCCGAGTGCTAGATTGATATTTTACTCACCTCTTCCCTCCATTTGCCATGCAATTAACTTGGGGCCGTTAATTAACGCATCAGTGGCTTCAGCTCTAAGCAGGGCGCATCACTTTGTGTGAGGGCAATGGATATTTCTCTTCTTATGCGTTATTGGTTGCTCGCAGCTTGTGAGATTTCTGCTGGTATTACCCCTATCCCCAATCCTTTCTGTAAATTTTTCGTTGTCAAACTACTATCTTTTGTGATTGCCTCGCATATCCTGTTTTTTTACAGAAGAAGACCCATCATCCTCAACAGGCCATATGTACAGGGCAATGTCCAGTTGCCTTCAGTGGAGAAGATTTTCCATGTTCGGCGCATCGATTGATCTTCTGACTATTCGTTACCGTGTAATTACAACCGTCCGTTGCACAGGTTTTAATTCCTTCACTTGGAGCTCTCTTGACATTCACTTGACATTCACTTTTCCGATTTCGATTTCGTGAGCAAGTAAATGGGAATGCCGTTTGGTCAATTGATTGTCATCCCACATGTAATGGTGCCTGTTGTGTGACCCAAGTTTTATTTGCCATTATTCCGACGTGTTTGGAGGCCCCAATGGGCCTCGGTAGTTAATGTAATTGTTTTTTTAATTGTTTTGTATATTTTGTGCCGATATTTTAAACGACAACATTGATCTTTTCATATATACTGTACATGTGGTTTTTGACAAAATATGTTACAACCATATGATCCCCACAAACTCATTTCAAAACGGCACATTTCGAAGGCTCATGGAAACATCACTTTCAAAGGACTCTACCACTCTACTAGAGACTCTACCATGTTGAGACTTGGCATGCACTATGAGATTGTTTTAAAAATCGATTCAATATAAGCTGAATAGTTGGTGGATTCAGCATTTTGTGATTTGAACCTTCGTTTGAAATCTCAATATGCAAATTTGATGACGTCTACTAAGGAATATTGCATAACTTATTTAGACTTTTTCAATAAGAACTTATTTTTTGAAATGGACAAAACAGTTACAAAATCATTTATAAAGACTGTGAAAATATTCTGTAAGTTTTCAAATATCAATAATGAGCACAAGGGCGTTTTTGTATAATAAATGATTACAAATCATAAAATGCTGAATCCACCAACTATTCAGCTTATATTGAATGGATTTTTAAAACAATCTCATAGGGGTTAGTTGCACTTTAAAGAACACTAGAAAATTATAGCCAACTTCGGCAAACAACGTGAAATAGGAAAACAAAAGGATTAAATTGCACATACCGTTTCAGGATTACGAGTGCGATGGCCACTAGGTCGAAGAAAACCGACGATTTCTCGATTTGTTAAACTTCCTTCTCATCAAACACCTCATCTCCGCCATCTTTGATGTTATGTGTTCGATAGTATGTGAATATCCCGTATGTTGAGCCAGCGATCTTCAGTAGTGCTCTCCGTAGCAAAACTGGTGAATATGGTATTTTCCGCCATTTTTCGTGAGAACAATAGAAAAATGACGTCACATATATCGCCATATAACGCTATATTCCGGATTGATTATTACCATGTTATAATATCAGTTATACAGCCTCCAGTAATTAGAGGTATACTCAGACGAATCGATTACCTGGTAAGAGCGGGTAGTTTCGGGTATCTGGTACTATACACCAGTAACAAGTGTAAAATATCTCATAAATGCTCGACATTAATTGACAAAGAAATTAAGAAATCCTCCTCCCCCGGCAGGCTATCCATAAAATACTCGCAACTTCACGACTCGCAAAACTCCAAGATCCATTATACTGCTGATTCCTGCAGCTCTTAATACAGCTACTGTAGTAAGTTTGTAGAGATTGATCTTATCCTTCATATCTTGTACCATGGTACTTTTACCACTTATTCGTTTTAACTCAGCCTTTATCTGAGAAATACTTATATAACTTCAAATACAATCCAGAACATTTGTTTGTGCATGTAATCTTGCATTGAGTTGATAAGCTGCAATGGGTCAGCTTTGCTAACTCCCATCCAAGGATGTCATACATGTGATTGAGTGATCTTGCATGTGATGACATTACATAAGTACATGAATACCTACCTCATTCTCTCATGCCCTCTTTAAGATGATGGCACTGCTTTAAAAGCTCTCTAAACCCTGACATTTTCTGTAATAATCCTTCTCCTCGATGGGAAGGTACCATCCATTAGTTATTTTATTATGTACATTTGTTAGTGCTGACAGACTTCTTCACAGGTCAACCAGATCATGTGACATGGTCTCGATAGTTTCTGTTGTCTCGCCATCTGGGATATCAGAGAGAATAGAGTACCACTGCTGTTGTGTCTTTCTTTTTCTCCCTGGTTTTCCCTTTGGTACCTCATTTCCTTGTGATTGGAACTATATTTATACCAGAGGGATTAGCTGTATCAATTGTAACAAACTTCTTACCCATTTCACCTAATTTGGCGTAATTACAGTTGGTGTAGTACTGAAAATGAAAGATATGATATCAACAATACTAATACTGAAATGCATTCCAGCATTAAAGAACATTAACAATGTAAGATAAATATCACAAGGCAATGATATGCTAACAGCATTTCTGACCAAACATAATATATTTTGGTTGTTTAGTATACTCTGTAATGATCAAATTATACTTCTATGTGGACCTCAAACAATCAAATGTCCAGCCATGCTGAAGGCAGCTGATTGGCTTATATGACTACTGAAGTACCAGTTTGAGCATCACACACTAAATAAATAAATAAATAAATAAATAAATATACATTCATAAACAAAAAATATATAAATGAATAAATAAATAAATCATTTTATCTGCAAGTTATATAGTTATTCTCAAAAAGGCTGTCAATGACAATATATAAATCAGAACTGTCCTGTGTTAAACAAGTATTTGAATCAAGTAATATTTGGGTGTTTACCCTTTCAATGACTTGTTACAGCTAGCACTGATATTGAAAGCTACAAATGTCGTACCTTTGCTCAAAATCCCAAAGTTTCACTCCATCGGTCTCATTCGCTGCTGTATCATCCTCCATGTCTTTATAAACAGCTCTTACAGATTCCTGCATGTGAACAAAATATTTCCATAGTTTTAGTTACAATAACAAAACTTTTTTTAATAAAAAAACATAATCTTCGACTAATTACATCATTGAATCGGGGCAGGGAATAGTATATGTAAGTTTGTGTATATAATTTATGTATGCTTCATGGATATTAAACTTCAAGTTGTTACTGTTCAATATGTGTACTGATATTTCCAATCCTGTATCGTACACATCGTGGCTACAAGGTGAAAATCGACCTTCGACGTCCACTCCCCAGGCTATACAGGAGGTCAACCAGCAGCAGCAAGCTGTCGTTATATAGCTAATTGCATAATCGATCAGATGAGTCAGACATTGATTCATCTGATGACATAAATGCGTTACAAAGGACTTCATTAATCTTTTCCTTGGATTCATCAGGAATTGATGTGGAGCTCTTTAATGCCTTGACTCTTTGCAACCGTTTCTGAAAACAGCAGCAACAACATTAGAATGCATATATCCATGATTATTATTTGACAGAATGACATACTATTGGCAGCGCATAAGTTTGACTGTATCGCTTGCGTGAGTGTTTATAACAGAGAAGGGATACGAGGCGAAGTCGTTTCAACTGGAAGCATGAAGTCACCACCTCCCTGGAAAGGTGCTGAGCCACCGCCAGCGATCACCGTCTTCACTTCTACTGTTTCCATTTTGAGTCTCTCAGGCAACGGTGTGAGCTGTAGGATGCTGGTATTGTTTGCACCGGTGCCAATCAGGAAGTTCATTAGTGTTCTTTACGTAACCAAGCACGTACAATCAATCATCATGCTATATCACCTTCCTAGACTTCACTTCGGGCTTGACGGTGTCGTTGGTTCTTGAGGTTGTGCTGTCTGCCTGACTCAGACCTGTGGGTCCAACTGGCTTTCTTTTTCCGACGGTTGGAGTGCTAAAAACTGTTGAACCTCACTTAATCGAGGTGGTGTTTATGTCAAATTTCCTGCTGCAGTTTGGGCAGCATGCTCCTTGAAAGACGAGTGATTACATCATAGCCTGCTGCAGTTTGAACAGCATGCTCCTTGAAAGACGAGTGATTACATCATCATCTTGGGGGACAGGTGGGTGGTTCTGCTCTACAACGTCTTCCAATAGCTCCTGTAACTTTGGCTTCAAAGACACAGAGCTGTGGAACTAATATTATGATAAACAAATGTTATTGATTCTAAATAATGATGATAATGATGATCAGGGGAATTAACAGTTTAATTCGATTAACACTACAATAAATGTCACGTGTCTCATATATACATTTTATATCATGTTCTTGTTTTGTGCACACAAAAGGAATATATGATGAGACATGTGACATTTATTGTAGTGTTGTAACGTCAATGACATTGGCAGTATGACATCCAGAAACAGGAAACAATATTGCTTTCACTTGTATATACATACCAGTGAATGTGCACAGAGCACTGCAGCCATGCCCTTGTGCCACCTTGGCTGAAGTTCTGGACTTAACCTTCCAATAATTCCATATATGACATGCCCTTGTGCCACCTTGGCTGAAGTTCTGGACTTGACCTTCCAATAATTCCATATATGATGTCACAGGCCTGTTGTGAAATGGCTTCCCATAGTTATTTGTATCTTATAGCCCATGCAAGTAGAAATCCCTTGAAAACAGAATATGTTTATTAATTTCCAGATGGATTAAATCTATGCATACTATATGAACATTAATAATAATAATTTATGCAGTAGATAAAAATAATATTCCATTTTAGTTGAATCATTAACATGTATTCATGACCGTCTCTGTAATGATGTTGTCTTAAATCCCTGGAAATGTCACTAAATCATTTGTGATAAATTTGTAGAAAACAAACACTTAATATTCTCCTCGAAGTACTACATTGCAGTGCAGTTCACAAAAACAAATAAACCTTTAATTTCCCTTTATAAGTATCAACTGGTCGAGGTATAAAACTATTATAACCAACTGGATCAAGTATACTGAACTATATATATGGGCAATTCCACATGAGAGTTGATAAAAAAGTGATATTTCAAATGAAGTTTTTAGTTGAAATAATGCCTTTGGGGCATTTATCAAATGCTATAGTTAGTGGAAAACCAAATTTTACTTTAATTTAGGTGATGGTTTTTTCAGGGGGTCTCCCAAATGACGCGGAACATTTTAATACATGGTACATAACATGTATTAGACATTATAAACTGGTAAAAATCAAACTTGGGAATCTTTAATAACTCCAAACACTTTTATTGGAGAAAGGACCCTACTAGAGTCTATACATACATGACATAAATTTTATCCAAACAAATTTCTAAAAATAGGTTAAGGGGGTGGGAAGTTTTGTCACGGACGTTACGTAACGTCCGTGACATTCAGTAACCATTCTTCCTGTCATTACATAACTAATGTATGCAATGTATTAGCAATGCTAATGTACTGTTACTTATTTAATAGAAACACATTGATGAAATCATAACTCTGGTAAACTGCTGCTCTTTGGAAATAGATGCAGTTCGTTACCAGAAATATGGGACATATGAGCCGCGGTCAGCAGCATCACATTTCGTGACTCGTTATATGGATTACTTAGTTTGAATCCAACATGGCGGAATCAAATAAGCGAACGTGTCGTCCTTCGTATGACGTTTTGAATAACATTTCCACCGTCGATATATTATTTGATAACATGCCAAGGAAAAAAAGACGCCTAAGAAAGAGCTGTGGAGTTTTTGAAGCTGAGAGATTGATCGCTTGCCGAGATAATAAAGAGGTTTGTACTGTTTCACAAAATCTACCAAGTTATCGAATTGTTTATAATTTTATAATAATTCTGGTTATGATTCGTTTTTAGTCAATTGAGTACTTCGTGAAATGGAAAAATTATAGTGGTTTTGAAAACACATGGGAACCAAAAGAACATATATCATCGGCATTATTGAGGTAAATATATATAAAATGAAAGTTTATAAGCTTAAATGAACGCATATTTTCCCTGTGGCATAAGCTTACATGTAGATTAAAGTGTAAGCTTATTTAAAATCAATGTGAACATTTCACTGTTTTCATTAGAGGCCCTAATATATTTACAAATTCTATAGGTTCTATTTTACTATGAATTATCTACATGTACATATGTACACAATGTACTTAAGTTTTGAACTTACATTATTTTTCTTTTGCTTCAGGTATTTTGAAAACCCACAGCCATCCTGGGATATAATCCAAATATACCTAGACCAACTGCAGAAGTGCATTATAGAAGGTTTAAGGGCTAAGCCGGTAACACAGACAGTAACTATGGACTTTAGACATGATGTGTACAAGTATATCTTCCAAAACAAGGGAACAAAATCTGTACAAAGAGGTTGGCAGCTTCTTAATGAAAATGACTTTTCAAGATGCAAATTTGCTAGAGAATGGTACACAATTTTAGATAGAAATGGAGATGGTAGCAAGCTAAATTTTCCAGTCAAGACAAGAATATTCCTGTCATGGTCACCTAAGTATTTTAGGGCTGATAATAATAATAACATTGTAGAAAGCCCGAGAATGGGTTCAGAAAAACTTTCCTTAAAATTCATAAGGTCACCACACTCCAAAGGTTTTTAAATATATTAGATATGAGAAGTATGTATTGATATTTAGTTTAAATTTGACACGGTTTTCTTTGTTATTCATAGGGCTTTATCTCTGGTATTGACCGGTTGAAGAATTGAATTGAATTGCTCATTATGAATTCACCGGGATGTACATGTATCTATATACAGCCCTGGGTTGTATATGAATACATCCCGGTGAATTCATAATGAGCAAATGCTATTCATGCTGTTCATACTAGTATTCATGCTAAATAACACTCCAAAAAATACCAGAAAATGCCTCAGATTGCTTTGTGTGAAAACCTTGTCAAATGTAAACTAAGTCAGATAAATACCTCGAACGTTGGCAATAAGCCTATAAATCCCTCGAGTCTACGGCTCTCGAAATTTATATGGCTTATTGCCTCCGTTCTCGGTATTTATCTCTTACGTAATATATACATGTACAATATGAGTGGCCGATCTGTATTTACAGATGTCCTCTACGGTAGAGTTCTATTGTATTTCCCTCATTAATTATTCATAAATTCGATAATACTAGTTACCATTGTTCATTTTTTGGAATTTATAACCTGATGCCAGCATGAGCCTTATGTGTCACTGAGAAGTTCAATCAGTTTGGCTTTTTTGAACTTAGCAATTCCTTCGACTGTTCCCAGTGTTTCTTTGACGGCATTTCGAAGCTCTGGCACAGACATTTCAGCAAAGGGCGACATTATTGCAGATGGAGTTGAATCCATGCTTTCATCTTCAGTTGGTTTCGAAGCTCTAAATCGTTTTGACCTTTGATTACTAATATTTGTATTCCAATACTCCATGTTGTGTTTGTTATAGACTCCCCTTTCTCTTTCATGCTTCTGTAGCTTAATCTGCCTGGCTTCTAAACGGAGAATGTCACCAGCAGCATCCCATTTGTTTGATTTTTGAAATAGTATCTTTTTGGCATCATCATTGTTCTTCTCTACCCCTTGTCCAGTGAACTGTTTCAGTGACCCATGTAAGGTGACAAACATAGGGATGTGGTAGGGAATACAGTGCATGTAAGGGGTGACTCTTGCCAAATCGTACCCATGACATTTACCTCTAAGCGAGCAAAACAGATCGATCCATTCCCTTCCTTTTGAGTAAATAGAAGGGCCAGCATCCTTTTGAAGGCTCCAGTCGGTTAATATGTGATATAGTTCTGCAAATGTTTGCCATAACTTGATAACGGTATCACTTGTTTCATCTACAATTACACCTTTAAGCTTTTCAGGAAGCAATTGCAATAGTTTCTTTTTTTCAGGTCCTAGTAGACTTGTGCATTGTCTACACCCACTGTTTGATCCATCAGCATTTTTTTTGTTCCATACTGAAAATGTAACTCCGCAAGAGTTAATAGTACTTACAAGTTTTTTTAAATAATGTTCAGGTTTTGCTCCTCTGACTTTCTCAAGATCCTGCATGGCATCTTTAAGGTCCACATCTGATATTAGATTTTCCAGTAGACGGTCTACAACTCTCAACATTAAATGTAGTTCATCCAGTATAATGTGGTCGAGCTCAATGTTTAGTAGAGGTTCATTCTTGCATGAGTAGTGATCTGTTGATTTCTTGCAACATTTTTTTAGATCTTGTAGTGTTCTTTTTAGAGGGGGACTATTATAATAGTCCATAGGTTTGGACATATCCCATCTATCAGTCTTGTGTATTAGGCACCAAAGACATGCATAGAGTGATGTGGCACCAGAAAGTCCCATTATCATCAGAAGAAATTTATAGTCCCCCCCTAAAAAGAATTCCAAGGCAACTTCTTCACCATCAACTTCAATCATTCCCTCTGATATAAGATGGTTGATATCCTGAAATACCTTTGAAAAAGATGTCTTGAGAGTAAGATAGGTTTCAGGTGCATCAACTATACAACATGATCTATTTCCTTTGGAAGACATCACATTTTCATTGGTTTGTAATAGGGAGTATGAAAGGATTTGAAAGTTAGTTGTCCTTGACATACGTGCACCATCTCCACTTATTTTGACTTTGATAGGCCCCATTTGATCAGGAATTTTGTTTTTCAATTCACTGATATCATTTCAAAGTCTCAATAAAATCTAGTTGGGCACCTGGGATATTTTCCTGGCACTCTTTCTATGTGGCATGTACTGTTTAGGTCAGTTCTCAGCTGTTTGATTAAGTAGGACTTGGGAAGGTCATCACTTAATGTTGTAAATTCATGATATACACTGTCTCCAACACAAAATTTGTCCATTAAATAAAGAATTTGTTCTAATTTCTCTTTATCTTCCTCAGATAGAGAACTGTATCCCCTGCTTGAATCATTAGAATCAAAACTCAAGTTATGAGTGTCACCATTCTCATCCTGTAAATGTAGAGACTTGAGCTTTAACCCAAAACTATCAATGAACCACAATGCAAGTTGTGCTTCATTTTTAAGTTGTTTCAACTTTCTGCGCTGTTGTTTCTTTCCGAGCTCCCCTACAGTTTTCCCGAGACATGTTACATTATTTTCTCTCTCAAGAATATCAATATACTGCATTAACTCTTCATTTTGACTGGTTTTATCCATGATTTCAGCTTCCGATTTACTCATTTCAGCCATCATATCATTGTATAGTTCCTCCTTTTCCTTTTCCAAGTCCTGGTATTTTACTTTCCATGAAGAAATGTCATTGTTTAGGCTATTGATTTCTTCCTTCATTTCCCTCACAGATTCTGCATCTTCTCTTCGGATGCTAAGTTTATATACATTGTCATCCAGCTTTTTGAGCTTTCTCCCTTTAGTTTTGGAATAAATACGCTTAACTGTTCTTGCTTTTTCTTGTATTCTATCAAGTATGCGAATGCTATCACGATCCAGGCAAAAGAAAGAAGATTGAAGTGAGGCATTAAACAAATCGATGTAATTAATTCCACTGCTACATGGTGCTTCTTCCAACGTAAAGTACCACATCTTTAAGAAAGGCCAAGGGATTTCGATGGCAAATAATACATCTTGAGCTTGTGCTAGTTCTCTATTTCCATATGAAGGAGGTGGTTCTACAACTTTTAATTTCCAGAGAAGATTGTTTTTCTCATAATCGCTTAATACATTCGAAGCTGACATTTTTTTGAAATTTTCGCGCGAAAAAAAAGTCAATCTCAAAAAGGCATTCCTACATCAGTGAAAAAAGCCTGGAAACTAGTACATATCCCACAAATCAATGCACGATTTGATAACAACAAAATGGCGTACAAAAATAACCGAAGGAAGCGTTACTTTGCTCTTATTGTGCTCCTTGAAAATGATGTTTTGAGGCCCTTTAAAAATGGCAAGCGGTTCTTGTTGATCATCTCTTGAAGTGAGCTGTGTTTATCGACGAATGGAACCACTTTAGACTCGTTATTTAGAGCAGTTCTTAGGTGCAAATGTTTCACGAATGAACACTAAACAGCAAACGAGCTACCCGAAAATTGGACTCGGCACACTTTTGAAGGTAGGAATTTACAAAGTTTAGCAATTATGGCCTATTCTAGATTCCATGGTGACCATGTATAGACGCTTAGGTGACTTATGAAACTACGAAAAGGAACCACTTTCTCGAAGTTGAATTCAATTGATTTTATTGTGAGAACGTTACCTAATAACTATTAATTGTAATTCAAGCTACCCGAAGTTTGTAAAATAGCGACGTTGAAATAAAATCCAATATTTATCCAAAGTCCTCATACATTTACTGTAAATTGTAGTAGCCATTTTGTGATCGTTTTCGTGCAAAGTGAGCATGCGCGGCGGCCATCTTGTCCCATATTTCTGGTAACGTGAAGTTTGTCACGGACGTTACGTCACGGACGTTACATTGTTGATTTGTAAAAAAAGGATGCAAACAACTGAAATTATCACTTTGCTATTGTACTGATTTTCATTTTCTCTTCTGTACATTATATTCTTATCTTATCTTCCTTAAACAAAATCATTTTAAACAAGCAATATACATGTAGGCAATGTACTAAATGTATCACATTTTAGGACTTTTGAACATTGATTGGCATATAACTTTTTAAGCCTTTTTCTGTTTTCCAATGGCCTTGAAAACTTTCTCTACTGCTTTCTGCTCTGGTATCATAAATGGACCACTGATGAAGTTTGGAACAGTAACAGGGCCATAAAAAATATTTGATACATGAACTTGGTCAATATCATCACGTCTCGGCCAGCGAAAGGTGCTGGCTCCAATGCTGTGGAGGAACTTTAAGTCAACTACATCTGTGGTGGTGTTTAGAACTCTGCCAACATAAAAGTTCTTTACATATGCAACGGCATAGTCTTCTCCATGTTGAATAGGCTTGGGTGGAAGTGGTGAAAGTGATTTCTGGTGCAGTTCTTGAATCATCAGTTGTCTGTAGGCAGGAATATGTTGTTGAGTGACCATGGAACATCTGGTAGCCAAACATCTAGCATATAGGCAAGTGAAAATACCACAATCAAAGCCATTTTCCTGTTGAGGAATTTCACAGGGCTTGTTAGCATAGAATGACCAGTTTTTGATGTCAACTGACTGGTCTGCCAACTGGAGAAATGATATCATCTTTTCTACTCTTCTGGTTGCGCATGGTTTCACATGTGGTCCCACAGGCAGCCCAACCATTGCTTTTGAGGCTATTAAATAATTCAAAAAATGATAATTGCGTCTTTTTTTGATGGGTTCCCTGTGGTAAAGCGAGCGCGCGCGCAATACATATGTTGGGTTCCCTGTGCTGAGTAATGTCCTATGTTGGGCTTCCTGTGCCTCCTGCGGGATGCGCCCGCAGCAAATGTGTATATTGAAACAAGGTATGAAACTCCATCACGTGACAAATACGTTTTTGACCCTAATTTTGTCAATGTGATGTGAAAATTCAATTTTTCTTCGAATAACTAAACTTTACCGTATTCTCGAAGCACATTGTAAGTGTCAGTCGTCTAACTTCAACGTACGCTGAGAAACTAATTTTTGAAATTTTGAGCGTCGTGGCCCGATGTGCGCCGCGTTTCGTTGGTGCACTTTTCCGTGAGGCAGTCGGATTTTACCTTCGAGAGGACATCGGCAAGCGCTCGGCAAATCTGAATTGTGCTCTTTTTGCAAGTTTTAATATTTATATTTTCACTAAACATAAGTCAAAACATTTACAATATACTTTATTTGTTTTCTGTTTTGACTTTTATATAGTATTTGTATTGTGTTTTGATTTTTATCGATTAAAATGCTTTAAAATTGAGGCATTGTGTTTTATAAATGCAGAATAGTTTCCATATTTAGTACTGCACAACACATTTTTGCTATCAGTGCTAGTAAACAAAATGACAAACAAACGTATTTATTTCAACAATCAGTTAAAATAAGTTTACTAGCTTTTTACACACTGTTTTGCCGTTCTTTCTGTACAATTCATTCACTATATTGATCAGTATTACTATGGATATTGTTTTGTATATAAAAATACAAAATTAATAAATTTTATGCCTGTCACCACAATCGACGAAGTTGTGAATGAATAACAAACATCGGAGTGCGATATTAAAAGCTTACTTACGTTCTTCCGTGAACCATATTTAAAATTACTCTGTGTTCTCTCAGATGATGATAGTATTTGCTAAATGAGTTGTACTATGTCAATGACAATAAAGAACAACTGTTAATATTTTAGTTCACGGCTGCTTCATGAGTCCATCGCCATTCATCATGCCGGACTCCTTCGATGTAAGTAAATTAATTTGAGTTCGTCTCAAGGTTTATACTGTGTTGGCGTTCCGGCTTGTGTTGTAAGAGGTACTGTAAGAAAGCACAAAATAACATAGATGAGAGAGTCATAATGTTCAAACAGATAAAGTACTAGGTTCTTTTTTGAACTTGATTGAAGTGTACAATGTGTGTGTAAGTCTTTAATATTTCAATGACAACTGTACACATGTACAAGTGAAATAGCTCGGTCATAAGCTTAATTTATGAAAAATAACTGAAGCAGCCCTTCTGCCATAGTATAGGCAAGTCCTTTCATGTCTTTTATTAGAGAACAGTTAGAGCAAAAACTACTAAAACCTCAAGAAAATAATTCAGAAAATATATTTAGTTCAGCTTAGTTTTCGATTCAACCAAACTGTCGTGTGTCGAGCACAACATACAATTCTCCACCATTCAAAATGAAAAAGGACTACTTTAAAACCGTCAAATTTCATCTAAAGCTACTTAAAGTTGACATGAATTGTGAACTTCTAAACTTACCATGGATAAGGAAAAGAATCCAAACGCTTACACCGAAAAAATCATGTTTTGCTTCATCAACATCTCCGCCATTTTTCAAAACTTCAGCGACTTCACCCTGGGTACCCCCCACGGGCCTGTAGCGTACGACGACTTCGGCTCTTCGGTTCACGGAAAAGTGCACCAACGAAACGCGGCGCACATTAGGCCATCACGTGACTGGAGTTTCATACCTTGTATAAATATACACATTTGCTGCGGGCGCATCCCGCAGGAGGCACACAGGAAGCCCAACATAGAACATTACTCAGCACAGGGAACCCAACATATGTATTGCGCGCGCGCTCGCTTTACCATAGGGAACCCATCAAAAAAAGACGCAAATATCGTTTTTTGAATTATTTAGTAGCCTCAAAAGCAATGGTTGGGCTGCCTGTGGTGGTCCTGGCAAACTATCTAGAACAATAATGCATCTTTCCTTTGGAAGCACTACTCCCAGGAACCAGTGTTTACTCTGGCCATTGTTGCAAGGAAAAAGTACTACATCTTGCTGAAGTAGGTTTCCTTTGCCTTGAAGAAGATCTTCTACCGGCTTGTTTCCAACTCCTCTTTCAAATTCTTCCCAGCGAAAAACCTCTATACAGAGGTTCTTTTCATTGCTTTCTGACTTGATCAATTTCAAGTAGGCATCAATGATGAAATTGGAAATCCACTTCTCCTCGTCACAAGCAGCATTCCCATTCAATTCTATAAGGTCATTTAGGTTGATCAATGGATAACCTCCAAGCTCAACCCCTCCACTCATAAGCAATTGTGCCAGCACTGTGGTACATGGATGCAGTTCAAATTCCTTGTATTGTTCATTTAGTAGTGCTTTGATGTTGTGTGGCAAACCTAATTCAATTTGAATATCGATACCATCCTTTTTGCATTTCTTTTTAGTATCTTGGGAGGAGGTAGCACTTGAGGGAGCATCTGTATCAACATCATCACTGTAGGAACTGTCAATGTCATCATTATCATGACTGTTGTTCTCACTAATGACTGTACATTCACTCTGTATCAGAGACAGAGAAGTCACTGGAGAGATCTTCATAATCATTGGACAGTTCAACTGTATTTGTTGAAGGCTGACTTGAGTAAAGACTGCAGTGGATTTGACCTTTCTGTGCTGGTTCTATGCAGTGGATCCTTTTGATCCCTCGAATGGGTTTTGCCTGTTTGAAGCATTCATCAAGTGCTAAACGTCTACTGGATTGAAGTATGTCTTTTTTCAGACATAGTGTAATTGTGATGGACTTACAGTACTGCATAGCAGTTTTTGCAAATGCTTCAGCACTAACAACATTTGGTACCTTTCTGGTTGACACTGCATTCCACACAACTCTCTTCACAGTTCCACCTAAGCCATCAACGACACCCTTTCCATGAGAGGTAGCAAAGAAATGCCACTTGATTTGTAATCCATTCCTCTGAAGGGTACTGTAAAAGTTGACCATATATTTATTCTTGAATTGGGAGCTGGGCCCATCTGAAAATATATCAACAGCTTTAACTTTTGGATAACTTTTTCTGACAAAAGTGTTCACTATAGTGTCCATAAACACAGCAATTGATTGTTTGTCGTGACTATGGTCATCACTAACAATTACATGTGAATTGCAGGTACTTTTGTTGGCTGAATCTTTAACCCAAATGGCCACAGTAAACAGTGTTATTTGCTCTTGACTCCAGTGTGCTGCCTGAATCTCATCTTGGTATTTACAAGTGTAGTTTTCAGCAAAATCTACCTGAACAACAGCTTCATCTGGTTTCATCTGAGAAATGCGGCCTTCAAAAAATGCAGCTTGCTTCCTCTTTATAAAGACATGCTCCAAGAAAAAGGGGATTTTCTCTTCAAGAGAGTTTAATGCTTCCTCAACAGTTCCTTCTTTCAGAACTTTTACCATCTTCATCACATGCTTGACCTTCCCTTCTTTTGACTCAAATGGCTGGGATACTCTTTCCCACTGACTCCACTGTATATCTTCATCAAGAGAAGCATCTCTTTTAATATCGTCAATCCATTTGGGGCATTTATGACATTTACCCATCATGCACTCTTCATTGCTGCTGTCACATACCAGGTTGTCTGGAAATGATCGTGAATATGTAGGGAAACTTGACATTTCTTTGCATTTGCTCTAGCAAAGGAATGAATTTACTATGTCAGCAGTTTCTGTACAGAGCATGCTCAGTAACAAGCCCAATGAGCATGCTCACTACAAAAAGACTGCTGGGCCATTTGAAAATACCCAGAAATGCATTAAAAACAGGCTAATAAAGTTGTGAATCATACAGTGTAACGTCCGTGACATTGATTGTAACGTCCGTGACGAAGTTGTTTCAAGTATCCACAACAATTGACAGTGAGAATGTTAATTAAACCAACACTGTTAGTTAACATAACCACTACACAGTAGAGTTTTGTATAGGTCTCTAGCAAAAACTTTGGCAGTTCACATGAATTATCATTTAAAGTTAATGCACCAGATAACGTGGTTGTTTTTGGGTGCATGTAACATCCGTGACGGATATTTTCTTAGTGTATCTCTGTATTGAGAAGGGCAAACTTGGAAACTGAATAATCTAGGAAACATTTTAATCAATATAAGGATATACACTAATAATAAATTGTGAAAATATTTTTAAACTTTCTGAATGTGAGTTTAAATGTTTCTGCCACTGCCTGAATGTAACGTCCGTGACGGTGGAATTGCCCATATACTATATACTCAGTTGACATTTGATGGATGGTATTGATTTGCTGTCACTTAAGTGCCCCTTGATCCACCAAGCTAATTATTCTCATCAGTTGCATTCATACAGTGTTTCGATCCCCTGTCTCTGTTTGTTTCCATCTTTTGTCGTAAACAATTACTGGACCCTTCGATATTCAATCACAATGACTCTGTGTTCCGCTCTGTAAAATAAAATAAAAAATGTTATGTGACAATTTCTGAATCCTATTTTAGATTACCATCTCTTAGATTACCATTTAGATTACCTATTTTAGATTGTCTGACACACATTTGACGTCATAAAAAGTTCAAAACTCAAGTGGAATCACGAGCGTGCAAAGTGTTGGACATTGTATGGTGTCAAGTGTGTGTCAATGCAATGTGTTTTTTTTACAATAACAAACTTGATCTTCGCGACGTAAAGACAACATTGCAAAGTCACAATCCATGTGAGAATGTGCTTCAAAGTGGACTACGTACAAAAGTCTTAATCACATAAGAAATGTATGTCAGTCTGTATTGTGAATAGATATAGAAAAGACTCCTGGTCCTACTGTACCTGTTGATCCAAACAAAACAATAATGGCACCTTATACTCAAGGAGTTCAACCATCAGCAATACATTGATTGCCTTAATTCTATGCTTTACAGTTGTACTATTGATATTGTTCTTGGAGATTTTAACATTGATTACTTTAATAAAAATGATATTACACCACTGAAAGATTTGAGGAATACCTTAGATGTAATAGGTTTAGATGTAATAATATATAATAAATGCTACAAATGCTACATGTATAGTAGACCTCCACTATCTTAATTTATTCTTGAAATTTAACTGGCCGTCTCTTTAAGGACTAGCTTTCAGTCGTTTTCGCTTCTAAAATAAATCTCTCCCAAACTCTAGCTAATAAAAGACTTTATTACACAACTTGTAATCTTACAGTACAAATACGAGTTCAAATATGACAGCGTATTACACGTTTTAGAATTCGGACACATCAATTTTGGGCGCACTCTCAGTTTGTTTCTTGTTTTGTCCGGTCGCAAATAAAAAGAAAGAGGAAAAGACGTTTTTTTGTTGTTGTCGTATAATAAACAATTTATTACACGGGTAGTTGTGTAATACGGCTGGATATTTTTACTCGTCTGTTTGTATTTTGACTTGCCTACGGCTTGTCAAAATACGGCACGACTCGTGAAAATATCCAGCCGTATTACACAACTACCCATGTAATAACCTCTATATATCAAGGTTATTACTCAAACGGGTTTGGTTTGCTTCAAAATATTTTTTATTATTTTTTATTTTTTATTTTTAATGATTTCCGTCTGAGAGCTGGTCAAGAGGTCAAATTTGCATGAAATTATACACTTCTTTACGGAGCTGTACAAATTTCATCTTGCATTATCCAGCGAAACTTTTTATATCATGCTGTAGATAAATGTATTTAGTTTGTCTAGAGGTAAAGCGTTATTCAATCGGTTCAGCCGTTTATGAGAAAATTAGTTGATAATTAACCCCACTAAGATCTAACTGAACGGCGGCTCAAAATTACCCAACTTTACTCGATAATTTTGCAAAAGTGGCACCTCGCTGGATTCTCTCATCGACACAGTCGGATTGAACATCCTTTCAATTACACAAATCTGTAAAAAGCTGTGTACGTTTTGGATATTTCAAAAGTTAGGACAATTTCAGTTGGTGCATGTTAGACTATTTACGAATTTTAATTAGGTGCAATATCTTATCCATATGAAGTTGAAAATAGCTTATCTCCTTCCTAAATCGCTCATATTTCCCATTTTACCCATGCTTGACTTCATTCCAGGTCAACAATACTTTAGCATTTCGGAACAGGCCAACCAATTCGATATAACTTCAAACTGACGGCAAAGTACTGAGCTCGGCGCTAGATGAGCCAGCTAGAGCTTCACTCTTAAGACAACAATTTTCCATTCTGAGATCAGCAACGTTAACAGGGTAAACTATACAGTCACACTATTGTCACGCAATGCTTGGGATTTCTGGTTATTGCTCCCAAAGAGGTCCGCTCACAATAGAGCGCATAATTAACAAATTGCTTGAAAAGGTGTGGAAGGAAAGTGTTTTGTGGGGACGGTGCGAGGGGAAAATAAAACTATTAGAGTGCAATGATGATATCGATACTTATCGATGGCCACTAGCTAAGAGCTAATTGGATCAATACTGAGAGGTACTGGAATGCGTGATATCACGTGCACTATGACACAACAAGAAATGTCAAAAAAACTAGCAATAGTATCCTATTTTCACCAGTCTCACCTGTACTCCTTTGAGCTGTGGAGATCTGGCGACCACACACTGAGGTGATGCCTTCGAACACAAGGACCTGTCCGGAATACCCACACTAAATACCCACACTAAATACCCACACTAAATACCCACACTAAATACCCCAAAACTAAAAGAGCGCCCAAAAGGTTCCAAAAGCTTAAGTGACCCCAGAGTAAAAGACCCAAACTAAAGAGACTACACCACAGCGGCGGCAAATAGAACCACACTTTTTAATATTTGATGTAAGGACTCATCAGAATGCATGAACATAGGCTTTCTCTCGGCCCTCAAAATGGCTCGAAAAATGCATATCAGCGGACATCACGTGGGAGGCAGCCTTGGACTGGAAAATCAGATATGAAATCCTGCAAGACATTATACTGGGCGTAAGCGGGCAGCTTCATTAACCTCCGGTCGGTCTTGAGCGAGAAGGTCTGATGGAACCCCAGCTTGAAGAACGCTGGCCAGCTTCATATAAGACGAGGCTGTAGTGGGACTGGACCATCCAATGTGAGACATAACATCTCCCAACGTAGAACCAGCAAAGGTCAAGGAGAGGGCACAGCCCGCCCGGAAACTGTGGAGAGTTTCGCCGTTGTCAATGCTGGCCCCGCGGAGATACAGTTTTAACCTCGCCTCGGCCGCCGGGCTCGAAAAGGGTCGGTCCACAACGTTCCCGTTAGGATTCGCAGGTCGGAACAGATAGCCTCTGGATAGCTTGATTCCCATCTCCCGGGAGGTTGCCACGTATGACTCAATAGCTTTAACAAGGCACAGAGAAGGATTGGGATGGCGGGGCATGCCAAACAAGTTAGAACCCCCGTCTCGTAATGTGTTCCCCCATATATGATTAAACAAAAGACCACTGTCGTCAGGAAAGCGAGCGAGCGATCTCGGCAGTTTTTAGCTGCCCCAAGTCACCGGCACGATCTCCAGAGTAGAACAGAGCTCGGAAGTACGCCTGCTCACGGGAGATAACAAAGCGTTCGGAGGCGGGAAGATTCAAAGGGGTCAACTTCTTGTCCAAGTGCCGAGACAGGAGGAGGAGTTTATTCGCAAAGAAAGATATAGCCTGCTTGGGGGTTACTCTAGCCTGCAATTGCTTCGCTGTTACCTGTTTCAGGTATTGCTTAACCAAATCATCTGCAGCCGGGTTACCAAGAAGGAGAGTGCGATTCCAGTCTCCCTAGCGACCCACTTCAGAGAAAATCGAGATCAACTTTCCTATATAGGAGTCCACCGTGGAATAGGCTAATCGGCGCGGGCATCCGCACAGGAAGACCCCATGATGGCCAATAAAGGGACAACCATTATGATGGGGCTGGGTTTTTCCCTTTGAGTCCTTGAAGACAAGAAAACGACATATATCTAGCGGGACAGCATCAAAAAGCGTCTTTTTACCCGGCAGGGCACAAAGGAAACCCATTACTCGAAGAACAAATACTGTTACATGTGGTGACCGCTCCTCCTCCATTGCTACACCAAATCTTTAGAAGTGCCCTGCCATCTTACATGAAAGAAAAACATTGATAATCTTAAGAAAGACTTAAGACATGGTTATTTAGAGAATTTTACTCATGATTTATCCATTTTTATCATTTTACATATTCCTATATTTAGATTTTTTCACCCAGTATTAGATAATTTTATTGTATTAATTTAGTTATTTTACTGTTTCAGGCATATATATTTTATAATTTTAGTTAGTTTTTTATTTATATTCTTATTTTACATTTTAAAATTGTAAAGAGCCATAGGAGTACAAAGTATATTTCTGGAAGCTTGCGAGGCTTTATGTACGATTATCTTGATTGTTTTCCAGTCTTGTGCCGTTCAAATCTTGCCAAAAGTCAATTTTCTGAGGCACAATCTAAAATGACCGCGTGAAACCTGGGTTCTTAACTGCTCATAAATTGTTAATTAGAAAGAGTTTCGGTGGGCACCCCTTCTAATATTGATCATATATGCACAGGGAGTTCTAACTTGATATTTGTGGCCATTTAGAAGCTCGTAAGATCGATCAGTAATCAAACTCGCCCTCATGCTTGATATTTGTCTGATTTGTGGCCATTTAGAAGCTCTCAAAGTCTGTATACATATCGCTCGTACCGATCGATCAGTTTGTATCACTCTGTGTAACCACGTCCTGTGGAATCAAACTCGCCCTCAGGCTTCCCGCGGTCAGGAGCGTTACCGGCCCAGACGCCACCGCAGGTGAGAGGAGAAGAAAAGCTAAAGGGAGGAAAGCAAAGTCACGTGATGGTGTGATGATCACCGTAAGTTACATGGAACGGAAGTAACTTTACAGATAATCCAATTATGGAAACATTTCATGTTTCAAAACAGTTCAAAGTTCAATACATTTTAATGTATTTGTTAAATGTCCGTTTATTTGAGAGTACCATATAGACGTACTGCAAAACAGCCCCTACTTCTTCGCGAAACTCAGTCGAGAAGAGGTGAAGTTCGATCGAGTCATTGGGGCCGCGTGACAAAGATAAGGAAGATAAGGAAGACTTATTGTCGATCCTCTACTGTACATACTGGGATATTAAACATTGGCCGACCAGTAAAGTATATTTTCGGCCCTATGTTGTCCGCATAAGCGAGTCAGGCGGGAAATCTGTTTGGATATTTACAAGACCAACGATCCCAGGACGCTAGGACATCAAAACTTATTGTTCTATATTGTCAATCATCTGTGCAAAATGGGGAGGATGGTGCACTAAGGGTATTTTTGGGTAAGGGTGTGCCGCGGACACCTCAAAACCCTGACCCTATCCCAAACCTAAAATTTTGATTTTCCATACCCTATTCCAGACTTAAGCTTAAAAATGTACACCCTATCCCAGACTAAAGCTTTAAAATGTATACCTTAACCCAGATTGAAAGCGTGCTAAAGGGATATGTAAACTGATAGTGGCGTTATTGCGGAAACCATACCCTATACCAGACCAAAACGTACCCGATCCCAGCCTAAAAAGGCTAAAATTGATACCCTACCCCAGACCTGGGAGCTCAAAAACCATACCCTATCCCACGGCACATACCCGTATAGCGTAAGTACCCCTGCCCCTGGGTTTTAGTTACTGACAAAAACTACTACAGATGAATAGTACAAAAAGCTGTTAATGAAACAAACCTGGAATACAGAATGTAGGTGAATGACAATTTAGGATTTAGGTGAATGTCAATTTAGCTTCGGTTTGATACTACAGTATAAATACAGCCCAAACTTGGCACTAATGACACCCAGCATGTGGACTATACTATCAGTAATACCATGATGGGGAGGGGAGGGGAGGGGGGGGGGGGGAGGGGGGAGGGGAGGGGGAGGGGAGGGAGGGGAGGGGGAGGGGGAGGGGAGGGGAGGGGAGGGGAAGGGGGGGGGGGGGGAGGGGAAGGGGAGGGGGGGAGGGGGAGGGGGGGAGGGGAGGGGAGGGGGGGAGGGGAGGGGGGGAGGGGAGGGGAGGGGGAGGGGAGGGGAGGGGGAGGGGAGGGTAAGGGCAAACATGTTCAAAGGCTCATTGTGTTACAACGTGTTTGTTGTCTTGGCAATGTCACTGGGCCGTAAAAGTATCCTATTTTGCATACTGACCCGAACAATCACTTTAACATTTAAGCCGATATTATAAATACTGTAGTGCCCGCAATTCGAGTGTAACCGATCTAAAAATACCAAATAATGTTTGTATATAGTCTCCTCCGCAGGCAACTCCTTGGGGTTTGGGGTTCCTGTGTGACGAAGAGAGGGAAATGGGGAGAGAGAAAAAAGACGAAGGGTGGAGGGGGAGAGGAAGGAGAAGGAAAAGAAAGAGGAGTTGCCTGCCAAAATTGAACAACAGATTATCACTTCGCGCATGATAGCTGCGCATACCAAATAAAATCTTTGATCGCCGACCAAGTTGCACGGTGCGAGCAGTCGGGAATCGCGGCTTGTCAATTTACTGGCGATATACCAGATGAAGTTCAGCAAGCTCAACTTGCGGGGTTGGAAAATTTGAAGCTGATATTTTCAACTCCAGAGTTACTTGAGGAAGGAGCGTTCAGCGAAAGGATAAGCTTACTTTTCGAGAACAATGGCATCGAACGCATTGTGTTTGACGAGGCTCACACCATATCGACCTGGAGGAGTACCTTTCGTCCTTCATATAAAACAGTCTGTGAACAGCTAGCGAAAGTTTTGTACCCAAAACTTCTTCTAAGTGCAACCATCAACCACAAGATTGAAAGTGAACTGAAGGAACTGTTTGGAAATGTCACTGTGTACAGGAACAGTGTCTTCAGAGAAAATATATTCTTAGAGGTCAAAGAAAAGAGCAAAAAGCTTTATGATGATCTAAGCAATTTCATAAAAGAACGAGTGGGACAGTGTGGCATTATTTATGCAGTCCTGCCACATGATGTAGCTAAAATCCATGCAGAGTTAGTTAAACGTAATGTGACAGCAGTTAAGTACCATGGACAGCTAAGTGAAGAAGTGAAATCCTCAAGTCTTTCCCAATGGATGGATGGCTTAGCCGATGTCATCGTTGCCATCTCCTCTTTTGGCATGGGAATAATAATAATAATAATAATAATAAACTTTATTTTAAGGGAAAAAACATATTACAGCTTGAGCTGAAAAACTTATGGCCCTTCTAATCTAAAAATATAAATATAATCTTTAAAAAAATAAAAAAAATCGGAATAGATCGCCCCGACGTAAGATTTGTCTTACATACAAATATCCCACCAAGTTTGGATGACTACTACCAGCAGTGTGGGCGTGCAGGCCGTGATGGTTGTCCTGGGGTGCTTACCATTTACTCGGAAAAACCGGAAATTCCGGTTGGAAAAACAAATGGAATGTGTCATTCCGATCGGAAAGTTTCGGAAAACTCGGTCTAGCGATTGAGGTAATCCACTTTTCCCGCTCTTTTCGATTTTTCCGTAGACGCGTGTACCCGATTAGACCGAGTTTTCCGGAATTTTCCGATCGGAATGACACATATCTTTTTTTTTTCAAACCGGAATTTCCGGTTTTCCCGAGTAAATGGTAAGCACCCCAGCAGTTTGCCGTCTGTACTACAACTACTCTGACAAAACCTCTCTATACAAGTTGTTTAGCCACCAAGAAGAAAATTTAAGTATGCAGTGTGGTAATCTTAATGACCTGGTTGCCTTCTTTGAAAATCCTGTGCAATGCAGACACAAGGCTATCATGACATACTATGGTGAAAGTAGAGACAACTTTATATGTATTTCAAATTGCGACAACTGCAAGAATAGAGGGATGTACATGGTGAATGATGGAACAACAGATGCATTGAAAGTTGTTCAAGCATTTGTGCAACTTTCTGGTAGGGAAATAACATGCAATACCTTGAAGTTGTTTTTAACAAAAAGTAATCAGAAGGTAATCAGGGAAAGTGGTATGGACGCATTCTCAAATTATGGTGCTCTGGAAAAAAAAATTGTTCCTGTCATCTTGCTTGAAAAATTTCTCCACATTTTAATTGCCGAGGACATTCTGTCTGAAAAAGTTCAAAAGAAAGGTAAAAACCTTTATTTTTATGTTACTTTAGGTTCTACAGCGCATGACTTGCTGGCTCTTAATGTTAATGTTAAAGTGTATATCACCTGAAATTTTTTGTTATTTCTATGAAAAGTCTTAGATAAGTAGAAAATAATTTTGAAAGTTTGGAACGAAAATCACAACATTATCATCGTATTTTTGGCTCGCAAAGTTCGTAAAAGAGCCAAATTTCCGAGCTTACAAAGAGGACTGGTACGAGTGGCTCGTGACGTCATCGCAGGGATCACTTCTCTTGGTCAACAAAGAAACACACGAGAGTTCACGAGAGTCTACTTGTAGTTGGTTTCAGTTGGTTTAGGTTTTCCCTGAATATGTCGAGCGATAGCGATATTTCTCTCTCAGAACAAAGCGAAGTTGACTCTGAAGTCAATTTCCAACAAAATTACGCACTGGAGAGCGAGGATATAAATTCTCTTGTGGCTGAAGATCTCGAACACCTACATGTAGGTGCCTACCACTCATACCAGCCATATTCAGATGAACCTCTCGCTGACGAAGACTGGCTTTCCGAATTTTATGACGAAAAAGAACAGGAAGAAGAACGAGTTCATGAACTTCAAAGACGTCTCGATGGAGATGAAGCTGTTAGTTCGTGGTAAGAGCCTATTAAACTGTTGAATCGTTTTACATTCGCTGTATAAAGAAGTCACGGCACGGACGTGCCATGCCGTGACTTTTTACTTCAGTCATACACAAGCCTACATTTGTAGTCACGAAAGTACCACAAGCATATGAAATCTGCTCAACAAGTGCGTGTGCTAACCTCTATGTAGTCCTTTATATCTCCTCTATTTTATTTCAGGTGCCAATGTGGAAAGTGCGAGATCACATATCTTCAGAGCGCCAAAGAGTGTTGTTGTTGTCAAGAAATCGAGCAGTGTGTCGAGGCTCTTAACAACGAACGTGTCCACAAGATGGTCGAGACTATACTGCCATGCATTACACAACACCCAGGTTTCGATGCTGTATGTCTCAATGAATGGACTTTGAGGCTTGCAGCTGATAAATTTAGACGATTGGACGGAAAGAAGTACAGTCAAAGTGGATCTGAAGACGTGTAAGTCTAACCATATAATAATATTATTTAAAAATTGTCATTTTATTTTCTTGTTTTGCCACATTGAATTGTAAAATTTATATTTCAAAAATAAAAAATATATTTCAAAACTCCTAAGACTTCGATCACCCACATCCCCAACGTGTATTTCATATTTATATAAACTATTATAACAAAATACTTGGATGTAATTTTCGTGTTTAATTTTTTCATGTTTGATTTTGAATACAGATAAACAGTAGTCTATTTTAGCATAATATAATTTAAATAAGCTTACTTCGCAGAATAAACATTTAATTTATAATCATTTTTAAAAAAAAAAAAAAAAATAGATAAAACTACAATATAGAAATAACAAATAAATCCCATGGGACATACAATAACTGAGTAAGCAGGCTATGTTCAAACCCCAAACTAGCTGTGTCTCTTGTCCATGATTTAGGTGCAACTAATGCAATGTATTACCACTACCCGAAAGTCAAAGTTCAGAAGCTGTGATGACACTTGATCATGTTTGGGAAATACATTGTGACTTTTACTTTTTTCAGATTTTTTCGTGCTGTTTCGTATAGGCAGTTCACCCATTTGGTGCATGGATTCTTGGGGAGAACCAAAAGGATTGCTCTTCCTGCATGTACTTACAATGCTATTCATTCTCACTTCAAACCAGAAAATGAAGAGTGCGAATTCAGGGGTTTTGAGGATGATGATGTGGACAATGACGATGAGGACGATGATGAGGACGACAATGATGATGAGGACGATGACTAGAGTGATTGTACTTTACCAGTGAAATACAAACTAATGGCTACATACATGTAGTTATACCCATTAGACACAATTAAACAGTAAATTATTTAGTGTACATTATGTATTGTTAGTTTTCTCACCTTATGGTTACAATATTTCAAAATATTGTAACCATATATTTGAACTTTGTACAGAATGCATACACATAGTGCATCCATATATCAGGTACATTTCCCTGACTACCCCTCTGTTTTGTTTCTTGGGCAGTCCAATACATTTTTGTGCCCTTTCATGGGATTCTTACAGAGGGAACAATGTGGCTTGGACTTGGTTTGTTGCTGTGTATGAACTGGAGCCTCACTTGCTAAAAGGTGTTCTGGAAATGACAGTTTCAATAAGATTAGTTCACCAAATACAGTTTTAATTTGAATCGAGATGTCCACACTGACAATAAAGAGGATGAGTTTTTGACATATTTCTACCTGGATTGCTGGGCTGCACAGCCTCTACAACCATGCTCCTTCTTTCATCTTTTTTTCTGATGGCGTCTTCCCTCGATTGCTTTTCTAACACTGAATTCATGGGAGGTGGTGTCATATCATTCAGTTCAGTTTTTGCCCCATCAAGACTTTTGTCCTGTAATGCTTTCATACAAGTTTCGATATTTCCTGCACTGTTTGGTTAGTCGCGTGCACTCATCACAGCATGGTTCCTAAAATCAATGCCACGAAACACGTGAGTTTTAACATTTTAATAGTGAAAGTATATTATGAGATCCAGATGTAATTTTTCCTCCAACTTACTTGGGTTGTTGATAAGTTCACATTGTGAATTTGCTGAGAACTCGATTGGGCGATCTCGCCGATCTCGTGCTCACGCTCGTCAACCTCAATCTCGATGGTTTGATCATCACTCGGCCCAACAGCTTGATCTCCCGCTTTAGAATTACTCAGGCGAAGTTCGTCAGTTTTTATGGCAGAAATGGTCTCTTTCAGCACCTAGGGGTAAAAAAGAGCAATAACTATCCATGATGAAACTACAGATTAACTCGATCACAACTTTGCTTACCATACGACGTGATCGTGCAGACATTGTCGTGACCTCTTTTGGCTTGTGGATTGATGGTACTACACAAATACCCACGCTATCACGCTTGAACCGAGGACGAATAGCTGCTGTTTGCCCTTCCAATTTAGAAAACATTGACCCCCCCCTCCCCCATAACAATGTTGATGATTGTCTACGTCGACCCCCATCGTTAATGAAAGTTGGAAACAACATTGGAACAGGGGGAGGGGGGTGGGGAGGGGGATAAGGTGCTCATATTAAAACATATTGCGCAATAACTAGTGTCCCAATTAATTTTGTCCAGGATTGTCTGAAAATTACATTTTATACAAAATGCAGTTTTTGGCATTTGCGCAGCGCCAGAATAGTCCAGAAATGCATTTCTTTTCAACTCTATGATTGCGGCGAATCCAATCACGTAAAAATTTTGGGAATACATTCAGAAAAAAATAAATCATCGTCAGTAGACTTCCGTCGTTCGCTCTTTCTCGAAACTTCGGCGCTCGGCTCATTCTCGCGACTTCGTTGCTCGGCTCATTCTCGCGACTTCGTCGCTCGTTCTTTTTCGCGACTTCGTCACTAGCTATCAGAATAAAAAGTGTGGTTGACTTGTGACAAGTGTACACTCTCGGCCATTTCTAAATTCTTATTAACGCGTGCTCATGCATGTTAAGCTGAATGATAGCCAATGTGTCCTTTGACCCGTCATTCGGCTCTGTGCATCAGGCATTCAGTCACCGACATCAATTTACTATATTCATGGCTTCTATCTCCATTGTATTCCATTGCGAGAGTGTTACGCCCCCAGAGAAATCTAACAATTGCAATACTGGCATGTAATATATGTGATATTTATATCATAATTGTTATATTACGCGCGCTGGTCGAGGGTTCTATGTTATTCGAGTACAGGCACACAAATGACGTCACAAAATCAATCGAGTTACGAAGCCAACGGTAAACAGATGATTAGTCCCTCGTTACGAGATGAAATAAGCTACCATACAACGTATTATTCTTCCCAGATTAATTGTCAACACTAAGTACTCAGCCTAAGAGAGGACAGAGTCATGATAGAAGCAAAACTGAGAAATCCCAACGGTTAACACTGCAAAACCCCATTTTGGAATAATTAAGAGTTAATGATCTATTTCCTTTATAAACTGACTATCGACATGTTAACCGTTGTATTTTATTCATTTGTTAGCATTAGTATCTGTTTATCGGTTAGGAAGAAAGATATATTGCATTGGCCTAGATTACGCAGTAATGCACACAGTACTCTAAGAATATAGCGTTGTGAGCTTACATTTTAGCGGTGTGTTTACCGTTTAGTGTTGCGTTTACCGTGTGAATGACATCTCGCATTGTAAACCGGAAGTAAAAAATATATATACCACAGAAGAGATAAATTGGATACGGAAATGAATATGTCGTAGTCGAGACGATTCTTCGGGGTTATGAGTGCACAAACACTCATTTTAGATGTGGTGCGCTTTTCAGACAATCCTGGCCAAAATGATTGGGACACCTGGCTTAATATCGATCTCAACATGAAAATATCCATATAACTTGACCCCCCCTCCCCCATAACAATGTTGATGATTGTCTACGTCGACCCCCATCGTTAATGAAAGTTGGAAACAACATTGGAACAGGGGGAGGGGGGGGGGTGGGGAGGGGGATAAGGTGCTCATATTAAAACATATTGCGCAATAACTAGTGTCCCAATTAATTTTGTCCAGGATTGTCTGAAAATTACATTTTATACAAAATGCAGTTTTTGGCATTTGCGCAGCGCCAGAATAGTCCAGAAATGCATTTCTTTTCAACTCTATGATTGCGGCGAATCCAATCACGTAAAAATTTTGGGAATACATTCAGAAAAAAATAAATCATCGTCAGTAGACTTCCGTCGTTCGCTCTTTCTCGAAACTTCGGCGCTCGGCTCATTCTCGCGACTTCGTTGCTCGGCTCATTCTCGCGACTTCGTCGCTCGTTCTTTTTCGCGACTTCGTCACTAGCTATCAGAATAAAAAGTGTGGTTGACTTGTGACAAGTGTACACTCTCGGCCATTTCTAAATTCTTATTAACGCGTGCTCATGCATGTTAAGCTGAATGATAGCCAATGTGTCCTTTGACCCGTCATTCGGCTCTGTGCATCAGGCATTCAGTCACCGACATCAATTTACTATATTCATGGCTTCTATCTCCATTGTATTCCATTGCGAGAGTGTTACGCCCCCAGAGAAATCTAACAATTGCAATACTGGCATGTAATATATGTGATATTTATATCATAATTGTTATATTACGCGCGCTGGTCGAGGGTTCTATGTTATTCGAGTACAGGCACACAAATGACGTCACAAAATCAATCGAGTTACGAAGCCAACGGTAAACAGATGATTAGTCCCTCGTTACGAGATGAAATAAGCTACCATACAACGTATTATTCTTCCCAGATTAATTGTCAACACTAAGTACTCAGCCTAAGAGAGGACAGAGTCATGATAGAAGCAAAACTGAGAAATCCCAACGGTTAACACTGCAAAACCCCATTTTGGAATAATTAAGAGTTAATGATCTATTTCCTTTATAAACTGACTATCGACATGTTAACCGTTGTATTTTATTCATTTGTTAGCATTAGTATCTGTTTATCGGTTAGGAAGAAAGATATATTGCATTGGCCTAGATTACGCAGTAATGCACACAGTACTCTAAGAATATAGCGTTGTGAGCTTACATTTTAGCGGTGTGTTTACCGTTTAGTGTTGCGTTTACCGTGTGAATGACATCTCGCATTGTAAACCGGAAGTAAAAAAATATATATACCACAGAAGAGATAAATTGGATACGGAAATGAATATGTCGTAGTCGAGACGATTCTTCGGGGTTATGAGTGCACAAACTCATTTTAGATGTGGTGCGCTTTTCAGACAATCCTGGCCAAAATGATTGGGACACCTGGCTTAATATCGATCTCAACATGAAAATATCCATATAACTTGACCCCCCCTCCCCCATAACAATGTTGATGATTGTCTACGTCGACCCCCATCGTTAATGAAAGTTGGAAACAACATTGGAACAGGGGGAGGGGGGTGGGGAGGGGGATAAGGTGCTCATATTAAAACATATTGCGCAATAACTAGTGTCCCAATTAATTTTGTCCAGGATTGTCTGAAAATTACATTTTATACAAAATGCAGTTTTTGGCATTTGCGCAGCGCCAGAATAGTCCAGAAATGCATTTCTTTTCAACTCTATGATTGCGGCGAATCCAATCACGTAAAAATTTTGGGAATACATTCAGAAAAAAATAAATCATCGTCAGTAGACTTCCGTCGTTCGCTCTTTCTCGAAACTTCGGCGCTCGGCTCATTCTCGCGACTTCGTTGCTCGGCTCATTCTCGCGACTTCGTCGCTCGTTCTTTTTCGCGACTTCGTCACTAGCTATCAGAATAAAAAGTGTGGTTGACTTGTGACAAGTGTACACTCTCGGCCATTTCTAAATTCTTATTAACGCGTGCTCATGCATGTTAAGCTGAATGATAGCCAATGTGTCCTTTGACCCGTCATTCGGCTCTGTGCATCAGGCATTCAGTCACCGACATCAATTTACTATATTCATGGCTTCTATCTCCATTGTATTCCATTGCGAGAGTGTTACGCCCCCAGAGAAATCTAACAATTGCAATACTGGCATGTAATATATGTGATATTTATATCATAATTGTTATATTACGCGCGCTGGTCGAGGGTTCTATGTTATTCGAGTACAGGCACACAAATGACGTCACAAAATCAATCGAGTTACGAAGCCAACGGTAAACAGATGATTAGTCCCTCGTTACGAGATGAAATAAGCTACCATACAACGTATTATTCTTCCCAGATTAATTGGTCAACACTAAGTACTCAGCCTAAGAGAGGACAGAGTCATGATAGAAGCAAAACTGAGAAATCCCAACGGTTAACACTGCAAAACCCCATTTTGGAATAATTAAGAGTTAATGATCTATTTCCTTTATAAACTGACTATCGACATGTTAACCGTTGTATTTTATTCATTTGTTAGCATTAGTATCTGTTTATCGGTTAGGAAGAAAGATATATTGCATTGGCCTAGATTACGCAGTAATGCACACAGTACTCTAAGAATATAGCGTTGTGAGCTTACATTTTAGCGGTGTGTTTACCGTTTAGTGTTGCGTTTACCGTGTGAATGACATCTCGCATTGTAAACCGGAAGTAAAAAATATATATACCACAGAAGAGATAAATTGGATACGGAAATGAATATGTCGTAGTCGAGACGATTCTTCGGGGTTATGAGTGCACAAACACTCATTTTAGATGTGGTGCGCTTTTCAGACAATCCTGGCCAAAATGATTGGGACACCTGGCTTAATATCGATCTCAACATGAAAATATCCATATAACTTGACCCCCCCTCCCCCATAACAATGTTGATGATTGTCTACGTCGACCCCCATCGTTAATGAAAGTTGGAAACAACATTGGAACAGGGGGAGGGGGGGGGTGGGGAGGGGGATAAGGTGCTCATATTAAAACATATTGCGCAATAACTAGTGTCCCAATTAATTTTGTCCAGGATTGTCTGAAAATTACATTTTATACAAAATGCAGTTTTTGGCATTTGCGCAGCGCCAGAATAGTCCAGAAATGCATTTCTTTTCAACTCTATGATTGCGGCGAATCCAATCACGTAAAAATTTTGGGAATACATTCAGAAAAAAATAAATCATCGTCAGTAGACTTCCGTCGTTCGCTCTTTCTCGAAACTTCGGCGCTCGGCTCATTCTCGCGACTTCGTTGCTCGGCTCATTCTCGCGACTTCGTCGCTCGTTCTTTTTCGCGACTTCGTCACTAGCTATCAGAATAAAAAGTGTGGTTGACTTGTGACAAGTGTACACTCTCGGCCATTTCTAAATTCTTATTAACGCGTGCTCATGCATGTTAAGCTGAATGATAGCCAATGTGTCCTTTGACCCGTCATTCGGCTCTGTGCATCAGGCATTCAGTCACCGACATCAATTTACTATATTCATGGCTTCTATCTCCATTGTATTCCATTGCGAGAGTGTTACGCCCCCAGAGAAATCTAACAATTGCAATACTGGCATGTATATGATATGTGATATTTATATCATAATTGTTATATTACGCGCGCTGGTCGAGGGTTCTATGTTATTCGAGTACAGGCACACAAATGACGTCACAAAATCAATCGAGTTACGAAGCCAACGGTAAACAGATGATTAGTCCCTCGTTACGAGATGAAATAAGCTACCATACAACGTATTATTCTTCCCAGATTAATTGTCAACACTAAGTACTCAGCCTAAGAGAGGACAGAGTCATGATAGAAGCAAAACTGAGAAATCCCAACGGTTAACACTGCAAAACCCCATTTTGGAATAATTAAGAGTTAATGATCTATTTCCTTTATAAACTGACTATCGACATGTTAACCGTTGTATTTTATTCATTTGTTAGCATTAGTATCTGTTTATCGGTTAGGAAGAAAGATATATTGCATTGGCCTAGATTACGCAGTAATGCACACAGTACTCTAAGAATATAGCGTTGTGAGCTTACATTTTAGCGGTGTGTTTACCGTTTAGTGTTGCGTTTACCGTGTGAATGACATCTCGCATTGTAAACCGGAAGTAAAAAATATATATACCACAGAAGAGATAAATTGGATACGGAAATGAATATGTCGTAGTCGAGACGATTCTTCGGGGTTATGAGTGCACAAACACTCATTTTAGATGTGGTGCGCTTTTCAGACAATCCTGGCCAAAATGATTGGGACACCTGGCTTAATATCGATCTCAACATGAAAATATCCATATAACTTGACCCCCCCCTCCCCCATAACAATGTTGATGATTGTCTACGTCGACCCCCATCGTTAATGAAAGTTGGAAACAACATTGGAACAGGGGGAGGGGGGTGGGGAGGGGGATAAGGTGCTCATATTAAAACATATTGCGCAATAACTAGTGTCCCAATTAATTTTGTCCAGGATTGTCTGAAAATTACATTTTATACAAAATGCAGTTTTTGGCATTTGCGCAGCGCCAGAATAGTCCAGAAATGCATTTCTTTTCAACTCTATGATTGCGGCGAATCCAATCACGTAAAAATTTTGGGAATACATTCAGAAAAAAATAAATCATCGTCAGTAGACTTCCGTCGTTCGCTCTTTCTCGAAACTTCGGCGCTCGGCTCATTCTCGCGACTTCGTTGCTCGGCTCATTCTCGCGACTTCGTCGCTCGTTCTTTTTCGCGACTTCGTCACTAGCTATCAGAATAAAAAAGTGTGGTTGACTTGTGACAAGTGTACACTCTCGGCCATTTCTAAATTCTTATTAAACGCGTGCTCATGCATGTTAAGCTGAATGATAGCCAATGTGTCCTTTGACCCGTCATTCGGCTCTGTGCATCAGGCATTCAGTCACCGACATCAATTTACTATATTCATGGCTTCTATCTCCATTGTATTCCATTGCGAGAGTGTTACGCCCCCAGAGAAATCTAACAATTGCAATACTGGCATGTAATATATGTGATATTTATATCATAATTGTTATATTACGCGCGCTGGTCGAGGGTTCTATGTTATTCGAGTACAGGCACACAAATGACGTCACAAAATCAATCGAGTTACGAAGCCAACGGTAAACAGATGATTAGTCCCTCGTTACGAGATGAAATAAGCTACCATACAACGTATTATTCTTCCCAGATTAATTGTCAACACTAAGTACTCAGCCTAAGAGAGGACAGAGTCATGATAGAAGCAAAACTGAGAAATCCCAACGGTTAACACTGCAAAACCCCATTTTGGAATAATTAAGAGTTAATGATCTATTTCCTTTATAAACTGACTATCGACATGTTAACCGTTGTATTTTATTCATTTGTTAGCATTAGTATCTGTTTATCGGTTAGGAAGAAAGATATATTGCATTGGCCTAGATTACGCAGTAATGCACACAGTACTCTAAGAATATAGCGTTGTGAGCTTACATTTTAGCGGTGTGTTTACCGTTTAGTGTTGCGTTTACCGTGTGAATGACATCTCGCATTGTAAACCGGAAGTAAAAAAATATATATACCACAGAAGAGATAAATTGGATACGGAAATGAATATGTCGTAGTCGAGACGATTCTTCGGGGTTATGAGTGCACAAACACTCATTTTAGATGTGGTGCGCTTTTCAGACAATCCTGGCCAAAATGATTGGGACACCTGGCTTAATATCGATCTCAACATGAAAATATCCATATAACTTGACCCCCCCTCCCCCATAACAATGTTGATGATTGTCTACGTCGACCCCCATCGTTAATGAAAGTTGGAAACAACATTGGGGGGGGGGGGGGGTGGGGAGGGGGATAAGGTGCTCATATTAAAACATATTGCGCAATAACTAGTGTCCCAATTAATTTTGTCCAGGATTGTCTGAAAATTACATTTTATACAAAATGCAGTTTTTGGCATTTGCGCAGCGCCAGAATAGTCCAGAAATGCATTTCTTTTCAACTCTATGATTGCGGCGAATCCAATCACGTAAAAATTTTGGGAATACATTCAGAAAAAAAAATAAATCATCGTCAGTAGACTTCCGTCGTTCGCTCTTTCTCGAAACTTCGGCGCTCGGCTCATTCTCGCGACTTCGTTGCTCGGCTCATTCTCGCGACTTCGTCGCTCGTTCTTTTTCGCGACTTCGTCACTAGCTATCAGAATAAAAAGTGTGGTTGACTTGTGACAAGTGTACACTCTCGGCCATTTCTAAATTCTTATTAACGCGTGCTCATGCATGTTAAGCTGAATGATAGCCAATGTGTCCTTTGACCCGTCATTCGGCTCTGTGCATCAGGCATTCAGTCACCGACATCAATTTACTATATTCATGGCTTCTATCTCCATTGTATTCCATTGCGAGAGTGTTACGCCCCCAGAGAAATCTAACAATTGCAATACTGGCATGTAATATATGTGATATTTATATCATAATTGTTATATTACGCGCGCTGGTCGAGGGTTCTATGTTATTCGAGTACAGGCACACAAATGACGTCACAAAATCAATCGAGTTACGAAGCCAACGGTAAACAGATGATTAGTCCCTCGTTACGAGATGAAATAAGCTACCATACAACGTATTATTCTTCCCAGATTAATTGTCAACACTAAGTACTCAGCCTAAGAGAGGACAGAGTCATGATAGAAGCAAAACTGAGAAATCCCAACGGTTAACACTGCAAAACCCCATTTTGGAATAATTAAGAGTTAATGATCTATTTCCTTTATAAACTGACTATCGACATGTTAACCGTTGTATTTTATTCATTTGTTAGCATTAGTATCTGTTTATCGGTTAGGAAGAAAGATATATTGCATTGGCCTAGATTACGCAGTAATGCACACAGTACTCTAAGAATATAGCGTTGTGAGCTTACATTTTTTAGCGGTGTGTTTACCGTTTAGTGTTGCGTTTACCGTGTGAATGACATCTCGCATTGTAAACCGGAAGTAAAAAAATATATATACCACAGAAGAGATAAATTGGATACGGAAATGAATATGTCGTAGTCGAGACGATTCTTCGGGGTTATGAGTGCACAAACACTCATTTTAGATGTGGTGCGCTTTTCAGACAATCCTGGCCAAAATGATTGGGACACCTGGCTTAATATCGATCTCAACATGAAAATATCCATATAACTTGACCCCCCCTCCCCCATAACAATGTTGATGATTGTCTACGTCGACCCCCATCGTTAATGAAAGTTGGAAACAACATTGGAACAGGGGGGGGGGGGGTGGGGAGGGGGATAAGGTGCTCATATTAAAACATATTGCGCAATAACTAGTGTCCCAATTAATTTTGTCCAGGATTGTCTGAAAATTACATTTTATACAAAATGCAGTTTTTGGCATTTGCGCAGCGCCAGAATAGTCCAGAAATGCATTTCTTTTCAACTCTATGATTGCGGCGAATCCAATCACGTAAAAATTTTGGGAATACATTCAGAAAAAAATAAATCATCGTCAGTAGACTTCCGTCGTTCGCTCTTTCTCGAAACTTCGGCGCTCGGCTCATTCTCGCGACTTCGTTGCTCGGCTCATTCTCGCGACTTCGTCGCTCGTTCTTTTTCGCGACTTCGTCACTAGCTATCAGAATAAAAAGTGTGGTTGACTTGTGACAAGTGTACACTCTCGGCCATTTCTAAATTCTTATTAACGCGTGCTCATGCATGTTAAGCTGAATGATAGCCAATGTGTCCTTTGACCCGTCATTCGGCTCTGTGCATCAGGCATTCAGTCACCGACATCAATTTACTATATTCATGGCTTCTATCTCCATTGTATTCCATTGCGAGAGTGTTACGCCCCCAGAGAAATCTAACAATTGCAATACTGGCATGTAATATATGTGATATTTATATCATAATTGTTATATTACGCGCGCTGGTCGAGGGTTCTATGTTATTCGAGTACAGGCACACAAATGACGTCACAAAATCAATCGAGTTACGAAGCCAACGGTAAACAGATGATTTAGTCCCTCGTTACGAGATGAAATAAGCTACCATACAACGTATTATTCTTCCCAGATTAATTGTCAACACTAAGTACTCAGCCTAAGAGAGGACAGAGTCATGATAGAAGCAAAACTGAGAAATCCCAACGGTTAACACTGCAAAACCCCATTTTGGAATAATTAAGAGTTAATGATCTATTTCCTTTATAAACTGACTATCGACATGTTAACCGTTGTATTTTATTCATTTGTTAGCATTAGTATCTGTTTATCGGTTAGGAAGAAAGATATATTGCATTGGCCTAGATTACGCAGTAATGCACACAGTACTCTAAGAATATAGCGTTGTGAGCTTACATTTTAGCGGTGTGTTTACCGTTTAGTGTTGCGTTTACCGTGTGAATGACATCTCGCATTGTAAACCGGAAGTAAAAAATATATATACCACAGAAGAGATAAATTGGATACGGAAATGAATATGTCGTAGTCGAGACGATTCTTCGGGGTTATGAGTGCACAAACACTCATTTTAGATGTGGTGCGCTTTTCAGACAATCCTGGCCAAAATGATTGGGACACCTGGCTTAATATCGATCTCAACATGAAAATATCCATATAACTTGACCCCCCCTCCCCCATAACAATGTTGATGATTGTCTACGTCGACCCCCATCGTTAATGAAAGTTGGAAACAACATTGGAACAGGGGGAGGGGGGTGGGGAGGGGGATAAGGTGCTCATATTAAAACATATTGCGCAATAACTAGTGTCCCAATTAATTTTGTCCAGGATTGTCTGAAAATTACATTTTATACAAAATGCAGTTTTTGGCATTTGCGCAGCGCCAGAATAGTCCAGAAATGCATTTCTTTTCAACTCTATGATTGCGGCGAATCCAATCACGTAAAAATTTTGGGAATACATTCAGAAAAAAATAAATCATCGTCAGTAGACTTCCGTCGTTCGCTCTTTCTCGAAACTTCGGCGCTCGGCTCATTCTCGCGACTTCGTTGCGGCTCATTCTCGCGACTTCGTCGCTCGTTCTTTTTCGCGACTTCGTCACTAGCTATCAGAATAAAAAGTGTGGTTGACTTGTGACAAGTGTACACTCTCGGCCATTTCTAAATTCTTATTAACGCGTGCTCATGCATGTTAAGCTGAATGATAGCCAATGTGTCCTTTGACCCGTCATTCGGCTCTGTGCATCAGGCATTCAGTCACCGACATCAATTTACTATATTCATGGCTTCTATCTCCATTGTATTCCATTGCGAGAGTGTTACGCCCCCAGAGAAATCTAACAATTGCAATACTGGCATGTAATATATGTGATATTTATATCATAATTGTTATATTACGCGCGCTGGTCGAGGGTTCTATGTTATTCGAGTACAGGCACACAAATGACGTCACAAAATCAATCGAGTTACGAAGCCAACGGTAAACAGATGATTAGTCCCTCGTTACGAGATGAAATAAGCTACCATACAACGTATTATTCTTCCCAGATTAATTGTCAACACTAAGTACTCAGCCTAAGAGAGGACAGAGTCATGATAGAAGCAAAACTGAGAAATCCCAACGGTTAACACTGCAAAACCCCATTTTGGAATAATTAAGAGTTAATGATCTATTTCCTTTATAAACTGACTATCGACATGTTAACCGTTGTATTTTATTCATTTGTTAGCATTAGTATCTGTTTATCGGTTAGGAAGAAAGATATATTGCATTGGCCTAGATTACGCAGTAATGCACACAGTACTCTAAGAATATAGCGTTGTGAGCTTACATTTTAGCGGTGTGTTTACCGTTTAGTGTTGCGTTTACCGTGTGAATGACATCTCGCATTGTAAACCGGAAGTAAAAAATATATATACCACAGAAGAGATAAATTGGATACGGAAATGAATATGTCGTAGTCGAGACGATTCTTCGGGGTTATGAGTGCACAAACACTCATTTTAGATGTGGTGCGCTTTTCAGACAATCCTGGCCAAAATGATTGGGACACCTGGCTTAATATCGATCTCAACATGAAAATATCCATATAACTTGACCCCCCCTCCCCCATAACAATGTTGATGATTGTCTACGTCGACCCCCATCGTTAATGAAAGTTGGAAACAACATTGGAACAGGGGGGGGGGGGGGGGGGAGGGGGATAAGGTGCTCATATTAAAACATATTGCGCAATAACTAGTGTCCCAATTAATTTTGTCCAGGATTGTCTGAAAATTACATTTTATACAAAATGCAGTTTTTGGCATTTGCGCAGCGCCAGAATAGTCCAGAAATGCATTTCTTTTCAACTCTATGATTGCGGCGAATCCAATCACGTAAAAATTTTGGGAATACATTCAGAAAAAAATAAATCATCGTCAGTAGACTTCCGTCGTTCGCTCTTTCTCGAAACTTCGGCGCTCGGCTCATTCTCGCGACTTCGTTGCTCGGCTCATTCTCGCGACTTCGTCGCTCGTTCTTTTTCGCGACTTCGTCACTAGCTATCAGAATAAAAAGTGTGGTTGACTTGTGACAAGTGTACACTCTCGGCCATTTCTAAATTCTTATTAACGCGTGCTCATGCATGTTAAGCTGAATGATAGCCAATGTGTCCTTTGACCCGTCATTCGGCTCTGTGCATCAGGCATTCAGTCACCGACATCAATTTACTATATTCATGGCTTCTATCTCCATTGTATTCCATTGCGAGAGTGTTACGCCCCCAGAGAAATCTAACAATTGCAATACTGGCATGTAATATATGTGATATTTATATCATAATTGTTATATTACGCGCGCTGGTCGAGGGTTCTATGTTATTCGAGTACAGGCACACAAATGACGTCACAAAATCAATCGAGTTACGAAGCCAACGGTAAACAGATGATTAGTCCCTCGTTACGAGATGAAATAAGCTACCATACAACGTATTATTCTTCCCAGATTAATTGTCAACACTAAGTACTCAGCCTAAGAGAGGACAGAGTCATGATAGAAGCAAAACTGAGAAATCCCAACGGTTAACACTGCAAAACCCCATTTTGGAATAATTAAGAGTTAATGATCTATTTCCTTTATAAACTGACTATCGACATGTTAACCGTTGTATTTTATTCATTTGTTAGCATTAGTATCTGTTTATCGGTTAGGAAGAAAGATATATTGCATTGGCCTAGATTACGCAGTAATGCACACAGTACTCTAAGAATATAGCGTTGTGAGCTTACATTTTAGCGGTGTGTTTACCGTTTAGT